>JAIUCT010000013.1:10197896-10235019 GCA_021307375.1 Tetraneura akinire | reverse complement strand
ATTATTATTATTATTATTATTATTATTATTATTATTATTATTATTATAATATGATCGTTCGAGAAATTTACGGTTGTCCCCGCGACGTTGTCAACTGCGAGCTTATCGACGCCACAGATCCCCTCTCCGTGGGGGCCTGTGGAGGTGTACCGAGAACGACGTTTGTGGGTTACGGAGGGATGGCGAGGAAAAGGGAGAAGAAAAATCTCCCCCGCTGATCTCTGTGTATAACGGAATAGAATATATACACGTATATAATATATTATATACATATATATATTTTCTACACCCCGTTTCTGCACGCCCGCCCGTATGAACGACGCGACTTTTGCGCGTATATAGAATCGAATTCCGGACGTTCGACGCGCGATGGTATCGCCGTCGGCGGCTGCTGCTGCACAATTCTCGAGGGGGGTGTTGTGCTCGCACCGACACCAGTCACTATATATATAATATTATAATATATACGCTATCCCTTTGCCGCATCGACGTGAGCGCGTGCGTGTGTGTTATCACAATACGACCAGTATGGTCCGACTCCCCCCTCACCTTCTTCGTTTGTATATATATATATATATTATATATGTGTGTTGTTGTCGTCCAGAGTGTAGATAGGGACAGGGATAGTTGGGCAAAGGGATGTTTGCATATATATATATATATATACTTTTCATTATATGCGCGTGTGCTCTCGAAAAAAGCTCCCACGTTGTCGTGAGTATTTTTTTTATTTTTTTTTAAATATTTTTATCTCCTCTCCAACCGGCTCGGTTCGGTTCGATTCGTAATATAATATAACATTTTGTATTTTGTACAATAGTATCTATATAATAAATATAATATACGTGTATTGACCGCCGATTGAACGCATTTTAATATTTAGACGAACGGCATAATAATACATAAAAGCGTCCCCCACGCATATAAACCGAATAGAAATATTATTACAATAAAATAATAACCTATATAGGTACTCGTATAATAATTATATACGTGGTTTTCGTTGATTTTCTGTCTGAGAATGCCGCGAAAATGCACAAAGATAATATTATTGTAGTAATAACGAAAACAACATCATTCTGTATTCTTGCTATTAGCGTGATTATACTTTCAAAGTTTTCGTCACGCGCGTTGCCCGTGTAAGAATGTATATATAGACATATTATAAAAATTATAAATTTATAATGTACAATTGTACGAGTGTAACTTGTTGCCGCGTTATGACTTGTAAGATATACTCAACAATAATTATAGGTATAATTTTTTTTTTAAAAAAACCGTATAATTATATTATAGTAGTATTTTGTAGTAACAATTATTTAATTGTTATAAATTATAACAATGACCTACTACGTGGGGCGAATAAATCTTTTTTTCGTATTTCATATACGTGTTTATTTAAATTTCGTTCGATTATTATTTTTTGCGATTCTATAATACGTAATATAATAATTTTATATTGTAATATACTAATATCTAAATATAACATCACGTGAGAGAATAAAAAAAGAAAAATGTGAAATCTCAGGAGGTTATATCCGACATTGGCTCCAACATTGGCGTGCAAATGTTGGCTGAACATTGGAACCAATGTTTGACGAAACGGATGTAGCTATATACACGCTGTAACCAACGTTGGACGAGTGTCGTGTTGGAATGTTGGATGCATACCTACTACTTCCAATGTATCTGTGAATGAAAATATAACCTAACATATGAATATATACACACTTTTTAGATTAAAACTTCAAAAAATGAAATAGAAAAAGAAAAAGAAAATGGCTGACGTGATTACAGCTGCTGCTACTGTAATAAATTGTGCTATCTTGTAGTCCAAAAGCTTTATTTTAGTTTATTTGTTTTTTTATGATAAAAGATAAAAAAATAATTATCTAGATAATTTATCTAGATAAATTTATCTAGATAAGTCCTAACACTGCTAGAGACTATAGAAGATGTGGCGCGAAATATCGCGTGGTCAACGTTTGAAGGTATTGGACGCATCGTGGTCTTACTGGTTCGTATTCAATATATTATCATATTTTCCGGACTTATGTTTTATATAATATTAACATTAGTGTGCTCGTGTATATTATAATACGTTAATACCTACGTAGCTATACAGAAAGTTAATGTCCAAACAAACGGGGGGGGGGGGTAAACGTCGTGCAGAAAATAAGCAATCTATATGCATATAAAATTTATTCACCCGCACGTACCTAGGTATATACTTTTCTGCGAATATTACTGATTTGTATATTTGTGTGTGTGTGTGTGTGTGTATAAGCTCTTTGCCGACTCGAGACTCGACTGTCGCATACATTTATATCTCGTATTGCTGTCCCGAAACCCTCGAGAATCTCTAATTTCTGAGTTTTACACGCTCGCTCACCCCGCGACGACGATATTATACGCGTAGTATTTCGCACGCGCGCGCCGCCGCCGTCAAAAGGATTTCAATTATGTTTTTGAACGCCACATACACTCGCCGTATAATATATATAATATTATATAACGTATACCCGGTTATAGGTTTCTGCGTACAACACAAATCGTATAGTATGTGTATTATAATAAATAATCCTGCACGGGATACCGTGTAAGCCCTTAATTTCTCGCGTGTATCCATATACGGGCGATACGCCCAAGCGTAATATATTTTATAATAATATTATGTAATACATTGTATGCGTGGAAAAATAACATCGTTGCACGTGTTTGTACAAATATAATATAATATTACGTTCGTTATGATACGATATTATTATTATTATTATTATTATACGCATACGCGGTGTAAAGGTCGCGACCAAAGACAAACATACCCTATAGCGGTACACAGCGTGTTCGTAATTGCAGTGTGTGTGTGTTTCTATTATGTTTCGTTTATCTCTTGAGCCGACGAATTTGTCGTTTCCAAAATGGCATAATGCAATCTACAGCACGCCGAGCGCATATAATATTATTATATTGTATGGGACGTTTTGGTATATATTATAATAATAATAATATTATGTACGTACCACACAAGAGTATAATATTATTATAATAGGTATTATAATATTATATATTGTGTACAACGGGCGATTTCTGTCGTTCGCGACCGTATTTCTAAACACGAAACGACGATTATTTCTATTTTCAAAGATTTTTTTGATGACGAGATAATAATATTAAAATTAACGGTATATTACTATTTTATTATATCATAATAGTAGTGTTCACGGTTATTCGGTAGAGAGCAGCACTGAATGTGTAAATAAGTAATATAGGTTTAGGTACGAGGTAGGTACTTATATTATAATAATTATATTTTTATAATCGTTATTATAATATCGATATATGAAAATTATAATAAAATCGCGGTTTTTATTCAAATATAAAATAGAAGCGTATAGGTAAATTCCACATAAACGATATAGCACTTAATTCGTATACCGTAAATTGATAATATTATCATTACGTAGGTAAAAATTTAACAATAGAAATGTATAGATTGTAATTTGTATAGATTTGTAGAGGATATAGAAACAATTTTTTGGAGTTTTTATTATTTTTCATTTTACGAGGCAATTTTTTAGCACCATACCTAACGTATACCGGATACTTGCAAATACATTTTTATTTTAATAGAAACGATTTTATTTTGTATTATTTATATCGTGTGACCAGTGGCGTATTTAGGTATTAAGGGGCCGGGGTGCAACAGATTTTGAGGGCCCCTAATTCAAAATTTTAGATCTATTAAATCTTAATTAAAATCTAATCTTGAATAAAATAAAAATGTAATAAAACTAAAACATCAACAAATTTATAATCTTTAATTAGTATTAATTTTATTAAAATATTTTTGCTGCAATTTAATTTTTAAGTTCAAGTCAAACATAATTTTAGTTATTTATTAATTATTAGGTATTACCAATATTATATTAATTTGGTATTATTATTATTACCTATATTGGTATCCTTTTTAAATATGAATTTCGGTTTCTTATTTGGGGGCCCTTTGCATATGACATAATTGAGGGGCCCCGGTGCAATGCACCCCCTGCACCCCCACTAAATACGCCACTGCGTGTGACGATGTAATGCGCGACGGTTGATTGGCGTGTTATACACAATATATAATAATATTATATTATATTATTTTGTTATCCGAGGAAAACTCTGTAGAGGTTTTACGACGCATAAAAAAAAACTATTGAAATAATATATATATTTCGAGGGAGGATAAAAAATAAAAAAAAATAAAAACCAGAAGAAAGATATAGACCTAAGGGAGTCATTTTACAAAACAGTTTCGGATTTCAGTGTGTTAAGCATAAAACGGCCGCGGGGAGTATATAGGATGAGGCCTCGAATATAGATAAACAATAAACCCCTCGCCCCGAGAGTCTTCTTCGCGCGCGGGGTCATCGTGCGACATTATTGTCAGTGTCGGAGCGAGGAGGAGTGGAAGAGAATCTCGTAGAACTACGCCGCAGCAAGTTTATATATATACATATATATAATATATATATGGTGACATCGTCATGGAAGAACGCGGGTATATCGTGCGGTGAGGGAGGGGTTTAAAGGGTGAAGGTAACTTCATGCATTTAGACGATCTCATTTCGCCCTTTAGGGTCTCGTCCCGCCCTCTGCAGTTTCCACCAGTCATCGCTATACGAGTTTGACCCGACAATTGCGCGACGACCAGAGAATACCGCACCGGAGATGTCTAAGCGGTAATAAACACCTATATATATATATATAGGTACCATAACCACGGTTACGGAGTATAAGGGCGTATCGTCCTGCCTAAACCCGGTGTATTTATATCGCTTTTACGCGTAACACACACGCACGCATACCCTGCAAAAGAAACGCAGTGTATACCTATATTGATATAATATAATATATTGGTGTATTATATTATTATTATGTAATATGCTACACGTGTGCGCGGTAAAACGTGTCGAGTGAGCTTTAAAATAACGAGTCGCCCGCCGTCAACGTAGTATAATATAATAAAATAAGATTAATATAATAATACGCTGAGGTAGGGAAAAACGTTGAAATCGTTTTCACAGCAGTATTTCGCAGGGAAAATTATATTGTATAATATTATATATTATAATATATTCATTGGAATACTAAAACGATAAGGTTTGTTTACTTCTGTATAGATGACAGTTGAATTATTGCAAACCACAAGAGAAGGCAGTACAAAAAATTGTATGAATTTACTTATTTTTAAAAATTTTTAAAATGCACGGTAATTTTTTCATTTCTTTATACAGTTGTATATCGTTATCGTTATTTGTACCTATATATAAGTAGGTACCAGGTACCAAAAGACAAAAATACATACCACACGTGAAAAAATTTAATATTTGTTTAAATTTAATTATACGAATTCGAAAATTCGAAAAAATTGTAAAAAATATATATATATTATACAATTATTTAGGTAAATCGTACATTAGTAGTAATATTATTTTAAATAAGTAATAAATATAACGATATTATTTTATTTTTGATATTATTAGATAATACTATTTTTTTATATTTTGGAAGTTAAAATCTAAATATTAGTTAATAATTAAATAATTTATAGATAGAAACAATCATTTTATGTATATAATTATTTAGGTAGGTATTATTATTACTTATTAATAAATCAAATGTGTATAGAAATATACAACTTAAATGAAAAGAAAAAAATAATTTCAATTTGATAACAAGCATACCCTAAAAAATATTTAAATCCTATAAAAAAAAAAATCAATTAAAATTGCTCATTTTTAAACGAATAAAAGTCATGTCAAAAGTTTATGTAATTTATAAACGTATAAAAGTAAATTAATCGAACTCGACAGCTCTGACATTAGTTCATTCATTTCAGTGATTTAATTTTGATTAACTGTTTTCATATTTATTACACCTGTTCATTATGTATTTTGGGAGGGTCGTGTATATTAATACTTCAAAAGTTCAACAAGTATCATGAATGTCGATATATTTTAAAAATGTACAAAAATTATGAAAACGCGAGTTATTTTATTTAATTAATTATTTTTTTTAAAAAAAAATTATGTAATATTTTATAATTATAGAAACGAACTTTACATATTATGCTTGTATGTATGAACAGGATATTCAAATATTATAGTATTTTATTATTTTGTACTGTATATTTTATTTATATAAGGAGTTCGGTATTTTTTTTAATCGTGTTCAAAATTTGAATAAAAGATAACAAATCGATTTGTACTTATATAAATAAAAATTATATTAAATTGCGTTTTTATCTATATGTTTTATTTTCTTCGAATTTATACATCTTTAGAATAACTTTAATGGTATAAGGCGTATATTGGAATACATTAAAATTCTGAAATCTTTATTGTCCATTCTCTATTTTTTTATTGTTAGTACTTGGAATTATTGAAGTTCCTTATATCATACAATTAATTAAACTTACCTACTCGTTAATATAAATATAGTAAATATGAAATAGAAATAATATAATATAGATTATTTGTATTAGTTACTAGGGCATTTTTGTCACCACAAATCAGAGCGTTTAGGTGACAGATGAATAATAAATCATAAGATTCATAAGTATACTGTGCTCAAACAGGTGTGTATAATATAGAGGTGTGAAGTATATACAAAATCAACGCTTAATGACGGCTCCCCTAAAATAAAATGGCAGTTGATTTAATGATACGTATTAAAAGGGTTATGTTATTGTCATAATATATTGGATTAGAATTTATTTTAAATATCGTATGTATAATGAACTATATAATAAGTATATTCACATTTAATAATTTATTGACAAATCACAATATAATGTCATTATTCATTATTGTGTGCGGAGAGAATCTATGGTATACAGGTATATTATACCTGGTACTATTATTTAGTATAATAATAACATTTTATTCTACAGAATAACTAGGTATATAATATTATGTTATTATATTACTATATAACGATCGAATCGCGAATAAACTATGTATAATAGCTGCGGATATTATAATATGCTGAAATAACGGTAATACGCGTGGTACACGTGATCTGTATAAGCTAACTATATAATATTATGGATGTACAACTGGGCATGACCAAAAAAAATTTCAAATTTCAAAAAAAAATATGATATGTAATACAACATACTCGTATTATAAGTCAAATCAAATTTCGCAGATCATACTCGTGACCAATAATAACACTACGTCTATGGTGATCTGTGATAATTTATATTTATGTCGATTTTTAAAATAATAATATGTAACTTAAATATTTTTTGAAATAAATTATTATTTAACGCAAGCGCAGATATTATAATATAATGTACATGAAAGAAAAACTGAAAGGACATAATATATGAATAGTGTACCTTCTAGTATTATTATTATTATTTTTACAATGGTCGAATTAGCTAGCGGCGGCATAACCGGTCGATATCTCATTTATGGTGAAATAATGGATGCGGGTTGTCGATCGCAGGTGGCATAGAAAAAGTTTAAGCAGGGGTTCACCCGGCGACGACGACGACTAACGGCGGTGCTTTCGTCAGACCAAGACAATATGCGGTCGCGGAGGGAAGCCGCACGTGACATGGGACGAGGGATCGAAGGGTTTAAGGTGATGCAGCGGTCGGTGCGGCGTATTCCGCGATTCTGCGTTGGCAGAGGGCTTGGTTACGGGGTGAGAAAAACAATTTCGCGCAACGCGTATTCTTTCCTGTTTTCCGCTTATCTTCAAAAGCACCCCTAGTCGACGACTATACTATTCTTTTTCGTTCGTCGCAACCCCGACCAAGTCCTTTTTGTTCGTCGACGACGTATACGTATAGATACACGTGGTTTGCACACACACACACAAACACAAAATATAATATACAGGGCGATTAGAGAATTTCATATTATTATAAAAATGCTACTGAAAACGTTCATGATGGAATTTTTTGTTTCGTATACAGCTGTTAAACTTATACTACGAAATTTCGATCACGCTATATATCGTATGTACTCGTATTCGAGGAACGCGACACTATGTACGGTAGTCATGATGGTCGTGGATAGGCCGCGGTGGCGGAAACGGGGAGGAGAAAACCACCCCTCACCACACCTGGCATATATATCAAAGCTGTTTCCACCCGCTGTGCACAAACGTGCCTTGATCCGGCTCCCTACTCTTACCACCTGCCGTAAACCGAATATTTCCAAAACACTACTCTGCCGACCGACTACCCTTCACTACCTTGCGTTGATAGTACACTCTGAAGCTACTACTACTACTACTACCACTTTACTATATTACTAATACTACTACTACTACTATACTATACTATTACTATCACCACTACTACTATAATATTTTACATCCACTATTACCAACGTTGTGATATGTCGTATCCTTCTCGACGACAGTTTTCCAATTATTTTTTCTTTATACTTGTAAATATATATTATATTTGTGTGTAATGTGTATGCGTGTGTGCGTTTGACATTGTTTTTTCATTTTATTTATTTATGCTTTTGTTTCGAATATGTTTACACAATTTACATCTATATGTATATATACTATATACATAAGACAAGACCATAATAAGGAGAGAAAAAGGAAATCGTATAACCGTGTGGTGAGCTTAAACAGGAAAAAAGAAAATATACTCGCACGTGTATTATATATATATATATATATATGTGTGTGTTATGTGTATTGTAATTTGTAGGATATCGAGCAAAGAGCATCGTGTTCGAGCAATATGTGATCCTGGCCGAGCGTGTGAACCAAATTAAAAATAAGAAATTTTATTATATATATAATTAATTATTAGATACGAGAAAATTACATTTTATGATTATTTATTATTATTATTATTATGGTATATTTTTAATATGCATTATAAAATGAAAATATAATATTGTTTTAATAATAAATGTCGTCGGGGCTAAAAATTTAAAATTTTTCGTAACACACATTAAATTGTTCGTATAATATGTATGGTTTTATTCCAGATAAAATATAAAATAACAACAATTTTTAATATTGGTACCTACTTGTAAAGTGAAAATCTATATTTATAGTAATATTAAATAATAATAATTAATAAATAAATATAATTAAAATAAAAATATAAAATTGTATGTATAAAAACGTTAAGTAAAAAATAATAATTTATCTAGTAGAACTATTCTCAAACTGTGAGTCGCGACCTCCTGGGGGGTCGCGAGAAGTTTTTTAGGTTCTGAGCGAAGCGAAGAATGTATTGCTTTTACAATGATGTGTTTTCTTTTCTTTTTATGTCTGAAGACACTTTTACTACCAGAAATAATGCTCCGATTTTCACGAATTATTGGAATCTATTGGAAAGTGGATGTAGTTGGTACTTTATTTAGGTCATTTTTTGAATATCTCAAAATTAACCCTATCCTATGCGATAGAAAAACGACGAAAAAATGACGAAAAACGGTATTTTTCACAAAAACTGAAATTTTAAAGTTAGAGACATTTAGTTAGTTGACATTTTTTTGAGGAGTTCTTATATGTACTATATATATAATATAAATGTGGTAAAATGTTGGAACCGTTAGGTACGTTAATTTTTCTACAAAATATAGAACTTTGAATATTTCGTAAAATTCTCGTTTTTATGTATAAAATATTTGATTAAATTGACAATTTTGGGTTTTAAGGTCTGAAAATTTTACTATAGTATACTTAACATGATGTCCAAATATTAGATAAATCCCAAGTCTCAATTTGTTTTTATAGCTGTTTAAATCTGATTAAATTCGCATATTGCAATTGACGTTTATATTCGTTTAGTTTGGATATAATTATAATAACGGAGGCGTACGTATTAGGTACCTATATATATATATATATATATATATTATGTATATAATTCTACTAGTCTGCATCCAGATCACACTTGGCCGGTCGATTGATTCACAAACTGTACACTTGGTCTTGCGGTCCATTTGTAGGGTCGTGTCGGCACGCGGCAGCGGGATTTGTTTAACGGAAACGGACAAGGGGATCGAATGTACTTAAATTAGGATTAGTAATGCTTCAACGCAGATTACACGATCGCGCCGGTTCCCGTTCGAACCGTCATCGTGGTAACTACTAACTGGTAAGGTATATATATCATATATGTCACGTTGAATATATAATATATAGTTTGCCGTGAGACGTCCGCGTACGATTTTGTCGCTCGATTTATATCATAATACACTCACGATGTCGATACAATACCGTATAACATGATATAAATTATTTTTAAATATATATAGTTTACGAGTTTCGCCCATAATAATGTAGGTAAACGAGTACTATGGTATTATTATTCTATATTATAATGCATCTCAATAATTTTAAGTAATACACGCGTGTGCAGATATCAGAAAACGCCGTTTAAAAATAATTGCGTTATAAGTCATAATAACGATTTTGTCGTATAACGTGACAAAAAATTATGTCCGACCGTTCCACGTATATATATATCGGATATCCGCGCCTAGCGCATGCGGCTATAATAATATTATAATCGTGATGTTTTGCGTTTCGTTCCGGTTTACAATATATACGTATAGTTTACGGTATATTATATTATTTTATATTAATATTACGTACGATATTATTATCATTATTATTGTTGTGTATTATATTTGGTGCACGCGTTAAAGAGGAAATCGAATCGGCCGAGGAAAATAGGCCGTGCGAGCAATTGCCAATCGCGTCGGTGGCGCCGACGATTTCGACGACGGTGGCGTTTCGTTCGGAATAAGAAATCGTTTGACGACATAATGAAAAAAAAAAAAAAACGCAAATTGGAAAAAAACGGTAAACTATCGACACGGGTTGTATAACATTATAGCGTACCCGCGTATAACAAAGAATTTTTATTTCGTTATTATATTTACGCCGGTTTATATATTATTGTCGTATACCGAACATTTTCGTCGCAGTATATAATATACGTTTACGTCTGCTGTGTATATAGTCACCGTTTTCTCTCGGGACCAGAAAGTAAATATATTTTAATATTATAAACTCTGGAAATAGAAGAAGAATCGGTTGGTTTTCGGACAATATGCGATTTTCTTTTTCGACGACACGCATATATACCTATATAGGTACACACAATCGCTGCGGATGACTTTTCCGCGGTTCTTTTCTAGAGAAAGAATAGAACCGTTCAATTACATTACATATTATTATCGTCGGAGTTTATACCACTCGCATATATACGGAATTTTCAAATTACGTTTCACTCGTTTATTACGTCGTTTCCGACGCTGTCGAAACGAATGACGCGTACGGCGAACAAAAGGTCCTTAAAAACTCGACGTAAACATCATCGCGCGCACTATATAGCAGGATTCGCGAGGAAGTGTAAAATATTCATTAAACGGCGCGTTGCGTTTGACCTCGTTTTTTATCGTCACGTGGAACTTCTATATCTCGGGGAAGATGTAGGGATAAAAATATAAAATGCAATGACGTTACGCGCTCAAAGTCATTTTAGTCAAAGTGGATTAGAAAAAACCGTATATATGTATACAAAAAATTAAAAAGAAGAGTCGATACCGCTGCGGAAAGGATATACACGTCTAAAGAAAATAGTGTTGAATTTTGATTAAAATCATTACACTAGGAAATAATATTTTAACCGAAATTCATCAGATAATAATATACGTGTTTATTAAAATTTTTACATTTATCAGTCTCTAATTCTCTATATACGTTCAAAATAAATAATTTATCATAAAACCCCTAAATGAGTCACCTAAATATCTAAATCTGACAGTACTTCGCTCAGAATCCTTTTTGGAATGTAATGATTTATCTTTATTTTAATCAAAACTCACACTATCTTCTTTAAACTCGTATCCTTTCTTCATTAGTATCAGCTCTTCTTTTATTATCCTTTAAAACACACTTTATCGTAAAACCAATACATTTTCTGCTTCAAAATCTAAAACGTATTTGTATAATATTTAATATTAAGTAGTACCTAATATGGACATATGGTATAATAATAATATTATAATATGATAATTATGTACGGCCGTGTTGATTTGTCGAAATATTTAAAGCGCTTTTCCGCCGTTTCGCGACAAAACTCGTTTAAGTGGACATGGCGTTTATACTTGAGGTTTTTTAATTGGCCATCTCGTTTCCACGTAGTCGTCTTTATTAATTATTGTGGGGAAAACTTTTGCAGTCCGAAACACTGTGTACTGTGTATCCCTCGGTTATATCGTAAAATGTTTACGGATGCTCCCCAAAGTTACTCTACATTATATAATATACTATACAGGGTGTTGATCTATTTACTCATTGAAATATTTCACCAGAAAATTAAGATTTTTGAATGCTGTTTTTTTTTTAAATTTTTAGTTAGGTAGAGGACTATTATATATTACTTCTACTACTTTTTTAAATTTAATCATTACATAAAAAAAAATAAAAATAAAACTTTTCATTTTTTACGTTTTGTGAAATTTGAAGATAGCCAGTTAATAGAGTATATTTGTATAATACCTAATATTGATGTGTCGACCTCCCAATTTAATTAAGATGTCGATTTTTATGAATTTTTTTAATTTGTTGGAAAAATTATTATATTCTTGACGTCATTATACGTGTTCCTTAATACCAATTATCATGAATTATTCCTAAACCACTAAAGTCGACATTTTGATTAAATTATCGATCTATCAAAATTACTCAATAAACTGGCCATCTTCAAATTTAAAAAACAAAAAGTAATTTTTTAAAAAAAATTTAAGGTATAATTAAATTAAAAAACTAATAGAAGTAATATTATAGTCCTTTATCCAATATAATTTAAAAAAAATAAACAGCATTCAAAAATCTTAATTTATCGAGGAGATATTTCAATGAGTAAATAGATCTGGGATACCCTGTATACAGTTCCTCTTTAATAATAACTTGTCTAATTATTAAGTTCATATATACATAATATTAAATTATTTATAGCGTATCTTTTTAACCGTTGCAGTATTGTTTATACGCGCACAAAAACATAAAAAACACAAAATAAAACACTTTCATAATTATTTATTTTACCGTTTGTATGCATATTACAATCTTCGTTATAATAATATAATATACGGTTCATTTTGTCGAGAATAGCACTTAACACATTTAACGTATTTGCGATTATTTATATAAAATCCATAATATTGTACCTAATTAAATGTGCAACAAACTCTCCATTCGTGCTCACATTGAATAATAATAATTATTTTACCCATTACCCGACGACGATGTAAATTGTATACAGTCAAAAAACATGTGTAATATATAGGTAACTCGTCTCTTGCAAAAGCACAAAACAGCTCTATGCGGATATCTCTTTTATTCCTATACAGTATACACGATGATATTTTGTTCCTACACAATTTGTGCCTCTGTGATTTTTTTGTTATTTTTTCGGATATTTTGTTCCTATTGTATACCTATATAGGTATGATTTGATCCTTTTTTTTTTTTTATGTAATTTTAACAAAACTTTAAGTGGATTTATTTTGTTCTTTATACAAAAAAATAAAAATTATCTCAAATATCTTAAAAAAATAAAAAAAAATATCACAATAGATTTTTTTTTTATCAGGCGAGATATTTTGATCACGATATTCCATGCACAATTTGTTTCATTTTTTGTTTATTTCAAAACACTGTACTAACTTATTCTATATAGTAAAAACTAAAAATAAAATCTAAGGAAAAAAACTTAAGTGTGATAATTTGTTAATTTTGAGGTATTTTGATCATTTTTAATTTATCTGTTATCTCTGCAGAAAAAGAACAAATTATCCTAAAAACGGATCACATTGTGTAGGTATAGGAAACAAATATTATCCCATTGCCGTTTTTGTTCGAGAGGTCCGAAAATTTTCACGCGTTTAACAATACTCTATTACATTTGATAATATAATATCGGATTTCTTGTTTTTAATTTGTAATTGTTGAAAGTAATTTTCTACATACTCGTAATATACTCGTAATAATATAATATTGTACGAATATGTAGAAACTAATGAGAACGCATATGGAATTATCTAGATCACGGTGGAAAAAAACTAAAATAACATAACCGTGTTATAATTATAAATTTTAAATATACGCCCTTATACCATACTGGATAATAGGACGTGATAATATAAATACTGCGATTTACATTTTACATAATATGTATAGTGTATTCTTATATACAAACAGTGTATCAAATGGTCTATCGTGGTTTTTTATAATATAGATTATGCGGGTTACGAAGAGTATAAAATAATATTGTATTTGTACGTGAAATTATATAATATTAAATGAAACACGCGTGTGGTATGAACCGCTTATACCGGGATATACCTACGATAATAATATTATATACCTTATATTGTAGGTGTATTTCAAACACGCCGAACGTGTCGGCGGAAGGAAATCGCGAAGCTTTTGTGCGATCGATTATATAGTTTATCAAAGACAATATATATATATTATATAGTTTACGTGTGCGTGCGCGCGTATTCAAATGTCACCGGCAAAAATGATGACGAGTTTACTTGGTCCTTGCGCGGAGCGGCTGGGAAACGGCGCGAGCGTGTGCCGCTGTCGGTTGCACGCGACCTTTATCGCGCGCCCGTCGGCGGCGGCGGCGGCGGCGACTGGAGAGGAAACGGCGGCTGGCGGAAAAGACTTTTTCGTCCGTACGACTACATTATAATATTATAACCTAAAATTACACGCACGTGACACACGCGGCACGCGAATATAATATAAAAAAATATTATAATGCGGTATTGTGCGTACATACACTGCCGCCGTTTGTATTATATAATATGAAATTATGTAAAACACATGTGCGAATATTATAATATAATATTATACGGATACGATACGAATTAAATGCGCTTTTTATAACGATATAATGTCACGTGTATCGTTGTAAATAAACGATTGTGTTACGTATTGCAAAGCGATGGATCGATACGGAATAATTAATAATTTTCGTACGGAAAAAATAGATTATTAGTAAAACGTTGGTATAATACTATTATAACATACCACATATACCGTAGTTATGTTTGTAAATTGTAGCCGAAGACCGAAACCGTTCGAACGACATAGGTATATTATTAATATTATTATCACTGGTGTATCCGAGATCAATGGGTAATTAAATTTTTTTTAATTATCTTAAAATATTCATGCTTATGTTATAAATATTTATAACTATAATTTTATAACATCAAGTAAAACAATACTTATCTCATTCTTATTATATATTGTTATATATATAAGGGGGTATCGATAATATCATAAAAACACGTAATAAAAAGAAAAACCTAAGGGGTCCACCTATCGCTTTCCTCCCTCAAACACGCCACTGATTATTATTGTGATGTTGTGACACGAATTCGCGACGTCATAAAATTCCGAGCCCTCGATCGCACGTCGATATATAATATTATTATCGTTTGACGTTTTTCACATTTACAATACAAGGAAATTTCAATTTCTTCTTATATTTTACAATTTATATAAAAATAAAATTATATATATATTTTATTTATTTTCGTTCCTTTCGTGTTATTGTTGTTGGCAAACAGGAACAAACTCCAGTGAAGAACGCGTATTATATAGATATTTCTTATACGCGACTTATCCTCGTACACCGCAATGCAATTTTCACTACGTTTCTAGTAATAATTATGATTATAATACATTTTTTTTTGTATTCCATGTGTTTGGATTTATTGGTCACTCGTACGAACATGAAGATTAGAGATAAGGGAGAACAAAATCCTATATAATGGCCGTCAACATAAATAAAACGTTTCGTAAAAAAGCGCACACTTATTTTTCCACCAGTCAGAACTGTGGTCGCAGCTCGCAGGTGAGATTAGTACAATATTAACATATTATATTAGATATGACTATATAGAATATGAGTATATGGTTTTTTGATTTATTATTTTAATAACAAAATAAATAAAAATCCTATTTAAATAATAATCACGTCATCATCGTCTTCCTTATTATTTTCTTGATTGATTTTAATTATTTAAATTCAAATGAGATTAATATTTCAGTAATAAATAAACATTGACAAATTTAATATACAATAAGAAAATATAAATTGCACATAATTTGTCTTAAATCAATACTACATGAGTTGGGCTTTTTAAGAAAAAAAACCATAATACTATAAACACTAAAAAAAATATAAAACACATAAAATTAATTACATAAAATGATAAATATTATAAATATTGTATAAACGATATTAATTGTTATCCGTTTTGATATTATATACCTATTATATTTTTATATAAATAATTGTATAATTATAAACTCTAGTTTTATCATAATATAAAAGTACATCATTAAAACTTAAATTATGAAAACGTGTAAATTTAAAGTTTTGATACTTTCCTGTTTTTTCTTTTTTTTTTACTTGCTAAAGTATCTTTATAATTAGCTCGTTTTACGATAAAATACATGAGCATAGTTAAAAACATCGAATAGTAGCTTTAGAAAATTATTTTTTATTATTATTACATTCCATTTATTGAATTACGATGCTCTGTTTAATTATCTGATCTTTTCTATTAATTTTTGTAAATTTTAAATATATAAAATAATAATACGTTATTTTAATAAAACATTTTATATTAATTTAAATATATATAATATAGAAGGGGCTTAAAATAATAGTCATAATTTTTTCATAATGATATTTTATTTTCTCTACGTGATGATTTTTCTCTTTTTTAACATTTTATACATTACTTTTAACGATTAACTTGTGCTGAAGACGACGATACGATTATTATTTGAATAATACTTTTATTTATTTTGTTATATAATTAACAAGGGGAAAGAATCAAGTATATCCTTTTGTCTTACACATGTTAATTGTGTGCAACTGGTGGCAAAATAAGTGTGCGCCTTTCTACGTCCTGTTTTTTAATAATTGTCGGTTTGCAGGTCTCCTTATTATTCTAATCTTCAATCTTCATACATATACGAATTACGAGTATTTTAAATATTGTATTAGCTCGCTAATTCATATTATCACGTTAAATATTTTACAAGATAAAATTGATAATTGCTGAAACTACATGTAAAAAGTTGAATCCTTTTTGGTTAGTTATCTGTTATTACATAACCCTATTGAACCGAGTTTTATAGGTATATTATATACCACTATATAATAACAATATTAAAAGTAAAATGATTGCGCGTGACAAAGTTTTTGTGTCTTGGCTAAACAGCTGACACAAACTATAATAATAATAATAATAATAATATATATCATATATCTATAACTTCTAAATACGTATTATATTATGGTTCGTCTCTGCAAATATATATAACGTCTTAAACATGTATTCTTTGTGCACGCACGGAAACTTAGGTTCAAACAAATTTGACGTGCATGACACTATATGTATAATAATATTACTATTACATCGTTTCAAGAAAGTTTCGTATTTCTGTGACTTCGAAAACAAGTATATACACTACGTGAAGTCGAAATAATTTTTTTTTTTAATTTTAAAACTTATTGTGATAATAATATAATATATTTATACATAATGGACAATAATAATCTATAATATCAACAAACAAAATATGGTATAGGTAGTTAATTTTACCGAACCTATAACTCGGTTATAAGTTATAACTATGGCAATCTATTGTAAAAAATTAAAAAATTATCTACATATCTGTAAAATATTATAAATGTATAATTAATAATTATTTAATATAATTTATTTCATCGTTTCTATCTTCCAATATACATTTAACATTCAATAATATAATAATTCTATGTCGAGAAAGAATTTAATCGATCAGCTGTTAAGCTACATTAAACCTCTATAATATTATGTAATGGGTATTTATGAGACTTAGTTTATTATTGTATGGGCAATTTTATATCACTTTATATGTGATGGGCGTTAACGACGAATTTGTTATTAAATATTTTACGATAATTCAGGAAATATTAAATTTACGAGTAGAGGCTTGACAATTTTATTGGGTGTTCACATACATCTAAATGATCATCAAAATACATCTAAATTTAAACGAATATACGCATTTTAATAAATATGTGAACATTTTAATCAATACTTATATAATTATCTGACTGAATTTCGCTCAGAATCGTTTATTGAAATGTAATGATTTATCAATTCATTCAAATTTTAATTAAAACACAACACTATCCCTACCACACCTGTACCCTATACTCTCATCAGTATCAGCTCTTTTGTTTGTATAACTTTTAAAAATAGTACAGTATAATATTTTGATAAGATAAAATTATTATTATGAAGGTTAATCGCCTGTTGTAATGCACTGATGGGTACCGCCATATATTTCAAGGAAATGAGTTTAGGTCAACCTTGGTTTTTATTTTTGTCTCCACCCCTTTTAATCTTTTTAAACCATAAAACACCCACTGTATGCTGTTCGTCTTTATAATATTTTAAAGTAGTTTGAGTAAGTAGCTATTAAGGAAGTTAAGCTGAAGATGATATATTATACTAAACAAACATTGCTCATGTTTTCTAAAAACTCATTATCTTAAAATAGATCCTAATATATTTTATTGTATATTTTTTATTATTGTATTATTTTATTCGAAATTAAACTCATTAATAAATTACACTTAAATGATAACATAATTATAAATTATAATAAAAACGATTACAAAATTAATTCGTAAATTATTTTAACATAATATATTATTACAAAAATAAAATCTAATGCCATGTAAAAAATAATAAAAAAAAATATTCAATATATTTTCTATGTAGGTACCTATATACAGACTTTTATATATATAAAAAATATGAATAATTATTAAGTTATAATAATTTTACTGTTTTTATTGGTTATAATAATAACTGTTAAACTTATATACCTATGATTAAAATTGATTTTAATTTAATAATTCATAAATCATAATCTATGACTGCAATTGTTAGAATTTAAAAAAATCATAACGCGTTATGGAAAATATTGCCGGAAAATAATTAACGTGTATAGTATATAATAAATATTATTATATAGTATTATATAGTATACGAGTATAATAAATATTATTATATTATAAAATATATACCTTTTAATATTATAACGATTATATTTATTTATTTATTTTAATAAACGGTTTAAGACCTTTTTTAGATAAATGTACAATTTATAGTTACAGCAAATTAAATAAAGACTAAAACTAACATTACAAAATTATTGGGTATAAATTAAAAATTTAAAGTAGGAATAGTAGAATATAGTGTATTATATATAATAGAAGAATTTATTTTGAATTTCACCAAATCGTCTTAATATAATGTTTTTTCTCACACAGAGATGCGTCATAATATAGAGCCGAATAACCGACCGTTTTATTATTATTATTTAAAATAAATTATTTGGAGGGTCGAAAAAATAACATTATACATATGTAATGTGTGTTACGAAGGAAAGGAAGACTGATAACAACTAAACGCGTATACATGCATAAACATTAAAACATTTTTTTTTCTTTATTATTATTATTATTATTATTATTATATAGTACGAGAAACTTTATGTTTGTACCGCCCACGAGTCAATTAACTCTTTTGCCGATGGAATTCGTTTAAGAAGGGGCGGAATATATTTTCGGCGAACCCTTTTTTTCTCGACCATGGTACACAAAGCGATCTAGGTATTAATATATATATATATATATATAATAAGTATTTTTTTCTAAAATGCGTTTCCTTCGGAAAAAAAAAAAGAATACCGCTGCCACTAATATTTCGGTGTGTGTGCGCGGCTGTCCATCCGTCGGTCGTCGTGATGGATTCTTCGAGGGTATACCTCTTGTGCCGGGCAACAGCAATTATATAACGCGCGGACCGTGGGCGGATTTCTCGAGTAGTCTTCGGCGCGGCAGCAGCGGTGGCGGGGGCGTTTCACACACTGATAAACGCACACGCATACGCCTTATAAGCTTCCAAAATAATATTATATAGGTATATTTTAACGTATATATTATATAATATTAAATATTTATAAATATAATATATACAAAGATATATTATTATTATTGTATATATGTGGGTAAAATATTATGCGAGTTTATGATATACGCCTATCCTGCCCAACCCCCCGCACTAACTCGTCTACATAATATAAGTACTAACCCGTCCAACGGTTACCACGTATAAATCACTTATTGGTATAGGTATACCTAGGTATATACGCTTAATACTATATAAAACGATGCGTATACGTATATATTATATTATAAAGTATTTATACATTTTTATGTATATTGTATATATATAATGTTATAAACATATTGTATGGGTACTCACAGAACGCATTATACCTACGTACCTGTTATTTATTTAATTATTCATATAATATTATGGTATATAAATTTTATTTTATACGTCTCCGATAAAAATTAATCGGTTTTAAGTATAAAGTTTCGTTCGTGTATTGTATATTATTTTATAACGTACCTATATTATATTATATATTATGTATATATTACAAAAGTACTGATTTTTGTCATATCGAAAGATATATAGGTATTCGGTATACCACGTTATATATTTAAGTATAGACAGTATGGTAATTTAATAATATAATTCATAATTGAATAATAATATATAAGGAACTACAGGGACGTTGGACGTAGTAGGTATATATAGTTACTATATTACTAAATTATGTTATAACGAGTGATATTTATAAATATTATTAAAGGGTAAATTCACTTAGTGAATTTCACTATATATTTATAGAAATTATATATGAAATATAAAATAATTATTGTTCATAAAAAAAGAAAAAAACACAAATGAATTTATCGAGCTTAAAAAGACATAAAAATTAAAAGTATATTTTATTATATTGTCTGCGGTAAATTTACTCGTAGATATATAGTTTATATTTTTATAACATATTTTACATGCGTAATATATTATAGCCTATATATAATAATATAGGTATGAATGAAATTGATTTCGTCGACCGAAAATAATATACTGGAAAATGTTATATTATATGTATAGTATCCCAATGGGATATTTTCGAGTATATATTTTATATATATTATATATTATACTCTTTCTATTTATTTATGTCTTAAAAGCTACATATAGAAGGATATTACCTATAACCGTCTTGTCGAAACTTGGAAGTGTAGAACGGAGAATAAGAAAAATAGCTAAAAAAAAAAAAAAAAAAGTTAACTAGAAATCCTTTTTGTACCTGCTACTGTATATATATACCCACTTGTTATATTACTATACGATATATTGTATACTGCTTTTATCGAATGGCAAGTATGATGATTTTGAAATTTAACAAAAACAGCTATAGCGGTAATGAGAAAAAAAATAAAAACTTTTTTTTTTTATTATATATTTTGTATCTATAACATTATATAGAGAATCAAAAACTTTTACTACTCACCGCGACACCATATTATATATAGGTATATATAAGTACGAGTTTTAGCAAGAATATCAAAAGTTTTCAAATAGATATATTAAATTTGTTCGTGTATCACTGCAGCAACCGTGGTAGTCCGGTGGTATACTCGTATTGTACATAATAATATTATACATAATAAATAAGTCGATTGCGACGTTACCTATGTACCTTGGAATTTATGTTACCTACGTTAAAAGTACGATTCCGATAATATTATTGTAATACGGCGTATTCTGTCAATTTTTATCTATTTATTTTGTATATATTATATAGTAATGTTGATTATAATATATTTAAAAATTATTGCAACTTCTTCATATACGAAGGAGTAATATTTCTTCTTCTTTTTAGACTTATAGTATAGCCATTCAAGACCATCGCCGCTTCTAAAATGCCTTTTCACCTCTCTACCCAATGTCGCTCCATATCTAGCAATAATGGATTGTTTTTCTTTATAGGTCTTTTTCTATTCTATCACACCATCTCTGCCAAAGTCTGCCTCTTGGTCTTTTCCCCGGTTATTTTGCTTTCTGTGACTTTCTTGATAAACGTGTCTTTGGCTCGCCAGACATGAACTGCCCATTCGGCCATTCCAACCTCTTTCTGATTAAGAAATGTCGTATACTGGGCTTTATTGTATAACTGCCGCAGGTTTTTATTGTTTCTTCTTTCAAATCTTTCCTAGTCATAATAATAAGAATAATATTTATAATATTTAAAAACAATTCACTATAATAAATTTGAAAAAAAACAGTGTTCATCATCCGTGTACGTCGTTTAATCATAATAATTTTTTAATTTGTACGTGATATATGTATATACAATTTTTGCGTCGTCTCAACTATTATTCAACATAAGTATGTATAAAAATCAATATTTGTACGTCATATTGTTATATTACATATTATTATAATATAATTAGGTCTTATTATTATCGTTTTAATCTCGCGATTTTGTTAACACGATTGCCGATTTGTTTACATTTATTTTCTCTTTATACATTTAAATACATCCTGTTGTTTGTATTATATTATATACTCGCAGCGGATACCATGAGACGTCCGTATATTTTGAGTGCTAAAATGTATAGCGACGTTTTGTACGGGTCAATGCACACACATCATCGAATGGGACCGTGTCTAAGACATCTCATCCGTGAAGTGATCGATTATGGTGTATATATATATATGTATTATTATTTTGTCGAATTAATTGAAAAACTAAATTATGATAATAACGAGAAAACGTTCAAGAGAGAAATTTTCGACGATACAAAAATATTTTATTGTAATAATATAATACATTTATTATATGACGTGTGAAATTAAATATATTAAAAATTTATAAACTTGATAGGTAATGAAATAATTATTCACGATATTTCACAAAATTATGAACTCGTATTAATTCAATTTTATGCTTTTAAATTAAAGAAAAAAGGAAAAATTATAATTTTAGGTATAAGAAATATTTGAAATTATAACACTATTTATTATTGCACAGAGTCATTGCAAGAAAAGTGCGTCTATAATTTCTTGGATAAGTCTAGACATACACATGCATAAAAATGTAAAAAACGAATGAAATACACAATTGTATAGCCTTTGCTGGTAAATTATTATAACGTTTAAATGCCACAATAATAATACATATAATAATAATAAATAAATAATTTTAAATTTATAATGAATAATAATTTTATAAATATAATTTATAACGCTTTTGTTATCTATAATAATTTACTTATAAAATTGTTTACATTGCCCGTAACATTATACAATAGTTTCAACAAATTTTGGATTACAATTTTTTTTTTCGTGTCAAATATTAAATTAAATTATAATATATAGACGGAAACTGTTTGCTGCCGCAATCATACGTCGAAGAGTCGAATTTCAACCGATAAATCATAATAATAATTGCGTATTATATTGAATAATATTATATATATATTTTTTTTTATAGTAGAATTAATTACGCGATATAATAACGTTTGACGTATACATTACACTATTATAAATTTATAGTATAGGTACTGAGGTATCGTATGAACCATTTTCTATTCTTATATAGGTATATATATATTATATATATACGGTTATACCGTGTGTATGGTATAAAACACGTGTTTATATGGCCAACGGCCACCGAGCGACTGGCCGATGACGATCTTCCGGATTGCCATGGGAATACCGCCTACGCGGTTACTGGTTACACTATATAAACTGTTCGGACGATCGTGATCGTTCACGATATTATAATAATACAAATACGGCGCTACTGACCTGCGGAGGGTGCGCGTATTCGTGTGTACATAGATGATAATAATAATAATAATAATACCTATATATTATTATATACAACGCCGGACGGATTTTGATATTAAAATCAAACAATACGTTATAATATAATAAATTATTATAAAAATATATGTTATTCTTTTCTCCGCGTTATACAGGGGGTGTAATCGTATCACGAGGATTTCGAAATTACATATCATTGTATACGGGTGTAATGGGTCTATGCCCGAAAAAAATTTCGACTTTGTATAGGTACACGCTCTGTACATATTATTATTGTATAATATAGTTTCTTTATGACGAACTATTGGAAGTATTTCTTCTAAAGAACGATAACCCGCGTGCTCATAATAATATTATTTTCTTTATCCGAATCGTATCTAGGTGTACACGTATTACGCGTGCGCGTGTAGGTGACAGTCTTAAGACGATCGTACGTCCCGTGGCGCGTGGGAGAACGACGATGATGAAAAACACGCACTCGCGGTATAGAGTCGCGCGTCGACGCGTACGATTCTAAACGATATTAAAATAATATTATTTTTATTATTACGTAGGGGTTTATAATAGTGTATAAATTATAAAATCGTAATATTATATCGTTTTTTGTTTTGTTTTTTTGACGTAGGTCATCATCGACGAGAAAGAAAAATATTAAAATATTGTATTTTATGCCTCCGGCGTATTTGTCGGTATATCGGGAAAAAACGATGACGTATATATTATTATTATTATTATTATTATTATCATACACGCGTATAGAATAAACGTGAAAACAAAAAGAGTTTTACGAGAAATGATAAATTAAATCGCGCAGACAAAAACGTGCCGCTACGCGCCTCGAGCGCAAAATCGTTATACATATTTTATAAGTCTTTGTTTTTTTCTTCTTCTTCTTCTTTATTTCTATTCCTGCCGTACGTAATATACGTTATAATATATCTCTGTCCTGTCGTCGTTTCGACGATTCTTCGGTTTCGGACCTATACTCGGCGGCGGACATTAATAATAATAATAATAATAATAATAATAATAATAATATAAATATAAAATACATTACTACGGTGTTTTCCAAACCAAACCGAAAGGACAGAGATGGAGAAACTTTTTTTTTTTACTCCTCCTCTGCAGCTCGCGTACCCCGCGCGCCGGTGCGGCCCGGATCGCCGGTCGCCGCGATCGACCGGCGCGCGCGGCAGCGGAATATTATTAGTAAAACGATAAATTACGACGCGCCGAGCCGCGAGTTTATATTAAATATTAATATTATATTATTGGTACGTACACACACGCCATATTTATAATATATTATCCGTACAGGTGAGCCGAACGGACCGCGAGTCTGCGTCTGGAAGTAATTAAAATTTAGATTATGTTAGAAGCAGCGAGAATGAAAGAGAGAGAGAGAGTGAGAGAGAGAGAACCGATACGAACGCGCGCCTCCGGGGTCGTGGCGGCGGCGGCGCGCGGATTCCCATCCGAACAAAGATAAATCACGCGCCGAAAAAAAAAACGTAAAATAATATTATTATAATACGAGTAATATGATATATAATATTATACGTATGTTGTGCATAAATATATTATATATTTATATAGGTACGTGTTATAAAACACGGACGAAACCGAGAAAATAACGAATGAAAATCTCGAATCGGAGCGTATTATTTCGGGTAGTAAAAGTGTCTTCAGACGTATAGAAAACAAAAAAAAAAGACACACCACACACGTCATTGTAAAACCGATACATTTCTCGTTTCGCACCAAAATCTAAAATGAAAATCGTGATTTCATATATAATATCGTAACGTTTTATCAGAAATATAATATATAAATATCATATTATACGATTGCGTGGATGTGGAATGTGATACTGCGTGATTTTACTGCAGAAGGTATATACGTATAATATTATATATTGAACTCGGAGGAGTCTTCGGATAAAAGACGCGAGAAAAAAAAAAGAATACGTAAAATAAATTTAAAATTACTACCTTTCCCACCGTTATTTTGTATTCTCCGTGTGCGGCTTTTGAATAAATGTGTAAGAGTCCATTACCCCATACACAAAATTTATACTCGAACGATTTCGAAGCCTTTAACGCGCTTTTCAGCGTCCCTAAATCTAAGTATAAACATTATATTATGTATTTTACGATTACATATTATAAAAGTACACGCGCACAGGCCCGTATAAACCCTTTAAAATATCCGCGACTAGTGTATATTAATTTATTGTATAATATATAATATAATATAAGTTATTTTATATTTAAAAAAAAAAAAATAAATTGGCCGAACGAACGTATTAAAAAATGTTTCTAATATTCGTTACACGCGTGTTCGTTGTTTGAAAATTTCTATTTTTTAAAAAAACCTTACTTTTTTAAGTTTTTTATACGGCGTTTTGCGGTTTCTTTCGGAAAAGTTTTCTAAAAGTTATACATTCGCACGCGGTATAGTCTACGTGTATAATATATAAAAGCGTTTAAGTTTCTATATTATACACATATATAAGAAACAATATTAAAATCGCCGTCTTTTGAGTTAGGTTGTTATACGAATAAACGAATTGGTTATTCAAATAACGGTACAGATTTTATACGATTACATATTATATATATACCACGTAAATTTTAGCGAATATTAAAAAAGAAATTTAACCTTAAATTTAACTTAAAACTACGTATATATAAATATATTACGTGCAGCGATTAGAAAATTTGATTATACTCGTATTTACTCGCAACGTAATATTATTATACGATTTAATAATAATAATATAGATAGATCCGCGAGTTTTGTAAGTGTTTATTTCGCGCTAATAAATCGCCATATAAATGTAAATGTACTCGAAACAGTATTTCCGCACGATACGTTACAATATTCCTTATATACATTGTAAATTTGTAACGTCTTATAGGTCTAGCCTCGAGCGTAATAATATTATAAACAGGAGTTACTTAAATTCCACTATCAGCCATCAGATTGCATATACCCATTACCCAGGTATACCGGACTTTTGTAACCGGAATTTCATATTATAAAAATAACGCGGTAACATATTGTATACGCGTTTTTAATGTTATCTCAATATTATACTCGTAATAAAATTTACTATATCACGATACGTATATATTATTATTATATGTTATCATTATACTCGTATACACAATATATTATATCATATTATTGTTGTTTCTCCGGGCACGATAAAATTATATAATAATACGCGTATTATATTCGGTTAACGGTCGAGTTAAGTTTCGGCGTTTATATCGTACGTCGTTGCGGGGGCGAACACTCCCTTCGTCGCGGCACACAATCGAACGCGCCGCGGACGGACCGCGGCGGCGATTGTGTGTTTCCGTGCCGCGTGTAATTTAGATTTTAACAACCACCGCGCCGGTTAGGGGTCAACTTATATTATTTATACACGACTCTTCCCGCTGCAATATTCTTTTATCTCTCTCTCACTCTCTCTATTTTACTCTGCAGTCGTCGGTCGGCGTGTCCTTTTGTGTCGCCGTCGGACCGTGTTTTATTATCATTATTATCATTATCATTATATTACTGCTGTAATTGTTGTCGCAGAGCGGTAAATTTTCCCGACGAGTCGCGTCCAGTAATGTTTCGCCGCTGCAACGACGGCTGCAAACGCTATTCCGTATTATCATTATACATCGACATCATCATCATCATTATTATTATTATTATTTTTATTATTATTATTATTATTATTATTATTATTATTATTATTATTATTTTTATTATTATTATTATTATTATTTTATAATATATTATAATGCGTGAACATAAGATGACTCATTCGTCCAAGTATAATATAATATTATATTGTTGCACTTTTGTAGTCGATGAGTAATCTGTTGTGTTTCGAATAAGTTCTTAAGCGCAAAAGTTCTGTCGCCGAATAAAATATATAGGCATACAGAATACGTATGATTATTTTTTTCAAACATTTTTTATATATTTTTTATATTTTAGGTATATGTAAGAATGAAATATATAGTTTTAATCAAAAAAATTTAATTAATCTGAGTGATTTTATTATTTAGTATTTTTTAAAATTTTCAATTCAAAACGCAATAACAACTCTCTTTTTTACGCTTTATTTTATTTAAAATAATTAAAGATTTTTTCTTTTTTTCAATTATTTGTTGAACGTATTTATTTTAATATATTATAATTTTATAATAATAATATGAATATCGACAAAAAAGTTCGTTTTATATTTGTAAACGTTATATTAAATATACGACCATGACCGCGAATCATATGCCAATCTCGGAGGTAGATTGAATATATTCATGTAAAAATATTAAAAATGAATGATAACGTTATATAAATCTCGCATATTGAGTGAGCTTTCTTATTATTATTATTAATATTTAATTATAATGATTTTCTTTGTGAAAATAATTCATTTTTGTTTTTGTCAAACGCGTCTTTAACCTCAATTTTACTTTTCTGTTTTAAAACAACTATATATAATTAAATATGAAATGCAACATATTTAGATGAAACGTCGTCGACTCGTATTATAAATTATTACTATAAATTGCTGGATCGAGACTTTTCGGCCCACAACAAAGAGTGTCTGTCTATTTAACAATTTCTTTTTTTTTAGTACATAAAAATTAATCTATCCATCGTATTTAGTATAAACGTTATTAAAAGAAATTTTTCACGTATTTTCATACTATGACGTGAATATAAAAACATTATCAAGTATATAAATTTAACAAAAAAATAAATAATAATAACGGTCCATATTTTTGTTTATCGGTTCGAATTTTCGGCTCGCCGAGATTTTCTCGGTAGCTCACTTAGTCACCTGTATATACGAAATCATCAGTGATTTTGCGTAATATATTGATGCCAATATTATAGTAAAATTGTAATTTATTGTTTTCACCGTAAAACAACTTGCAAAATTCAATATTTTACTTCCTATACGAATGAATTAATACAATGACCTGTGTAATAACACTAATATAAGTATGTAATGAACTAATGACTATAATAACTATAATAAAGAATGCACATTATGCGATTCTCGATATTATATATTACATACAGAGTGATCTCAATTACATAAACACGATAGGAAATGCATTTATTTTTCAATGTTACGTTTGGTACTAACATCACCTTGTATAGTTGTATATATGCACATTATACGGCAAGTATAGATCAGTATACAAGTAATAAACCTTTTCAAGGATTTTCAGCCGTCATCACTATTACAATATTGTAATATATATTATACATTTAGGAGAATGGAAACATTAAAAAGTTTATTATTATTTTTTAAGAATACAGCCAATGTTATTATTATTTATTATTATTATTACGAGCGCGGTGACACTATAATATAAATTCGACCCTGACGTTAATTTTTCATCCGATTATAGTAATTTTAAACATATTTTATGTAAAAATATTACGAACACTGCAATATTTATATTATGTTAATCGTTTATAATTAACATTTATTAACGTTTATATTAGCGATATATAAATCGTTTTAAATACTGCAGCGGTAGTAAGTAGAAATATTACTCAAATTTATTTTCTTAAATATTACCTACTTAAAAATATAGTTTTTAATTTTCACCAATTTTATTTCGTAAATTTTTTTTCCCCGTTCTACCTGTATACAATATATTCTTGTAAAGCAACGGAAAAGATACTGATAAATCATTACATTCGTGAAAACGATTATGAGATAAGTTTATTAGATAATATATAATGTACCGATTAAAATTTTTACATTTATCAGTCTCTACATTCAATATAAATAATTTATCATAAACCCCTAAATGAGTCACTTAAATACCCAAATCTGACAGTACTTTGCTCAGAATCATTTTTCGAATGTAATGATTTATCATTGCATTCAAATTGTAATCAAAATTCAACATTATCCTCTTTACACCTGTATCCCTTCCACACCAGTATCCTTTCCCTTGCTTTTTTATACTTTAAACAGCTATAAAAAAATATTGTAGGTACGTATAATAATATTCACAATTAATTGAAACTGAGTTAAGTAAAATGTATTTAAGCTTTAAGAAAATTTTGTCAATTTTATTTAAAATTATTGTAAAATATTGAAATATAATAAGAAGAATCCATATAAATATAGGTACTTTATTTATTGACTTTACTGAAATTTCAAATTTAAACACCTTTAAAAATTAATTGAGACCCGAGATTTTTCTAATATTTTGGAAATACGTTAAAATATATATATGTATTTTTCAATAAAATTTTTTGGCTTTTTTATTAATTTTTATAGTAATAATAAGATAATATATACGTGTATGGGTTTTAAGATTTCTGTTTAAACTAAAATTGTCAACTTTAAACAGCTATAATGAAAAATTAACACTTAGGATTTTTCTAATATTTTGATATGTTAAGTTATATGTGAGTATACTTCAGTAAAATTGTCAGTCCTTAAAACCCAAAACTACCAATTTTATCAAACATTATATATGTACATAAAAATGAGAATTTTACGAAATATTCAAAGTTCTATATTTTGTAGAAAAATTAATGTAACGGTTCCAAATTTTACCACATATATAGAGTACCTATGTGAACAACTAAAAAAAAATTCAATTCTTTTACTAAAAATTGCCTGAGTTATCGTGAAATATTGAAATCGAATTCGGCGAAATTTCAGTTTTCGTGAAAAATACCGTTTTTTCGTCATTTTTTGGTCGTTTTTTCTACCTCATAGGGTCAATTTATGAAATTCGAAAAATGACCTAAATAAAGTATCAACTACATCCACTTTTCAACTGTGCTGTTCGTGAAAATCGGAGCATTATTTCGGGTGTCTACATACATAAAAAATGACACACATCATTGTAAAACCAATACATTTTTCGCTTCGCTCAAAATCTAAAAATACTGAATAAATATTTATTATAATATACGAATAGAACAATAATTGATTATAAATAAACATTATAAGTTTACGTATAAATACAGTCATTATTGCAGAGCTTCATCAATATCACATCGTCCATCTCGCAAATCGCGCGATAAAATCGAATTGACACATTTATAGATGCAATAATTGATTTCAGCGTTGAAATAATATCACTCATTTATGGAATAATTCTGAATTTTAATTAAATCAGTTTATACATTTAAAATAAAAAACGAAATCCATCAATCAAACAGAAAAACAATATTGTTGCGGATCAAACTATACAGAATATATTATTTTGGTTTAGATTTATGCCAAATGTTAAATATTGATACGATTCTACCCATGATCATTTTTTTTTCGGTTACTAAGTCCCACGGGCGTTGCACTAACTTAATCACGCGCCCATTGAATTTTTCAATAACCCAGTGGAACGAAAGCCGTGGAAATTTCAAATTTAGTCATGTAAATTTTTGCTAATTCGAACGCAAAATAATGCGGCAGGAAAACGTATGATATTTTCCAAACGCGCGTTCGTCACGTTTTTATGCTGTACATTAGGCTAAAACGCGTGTCTATCAATCCACACAAAATTTCATTCAATTATTTTTCCACTGTTTTTGCATTATGTAAAATATAATTTTATAATATATAAAACCAGACTGTAAAATAATTTAAAAACGATTTGATAAGAAATTCTTCGTATTTATATATGTTTGTGATTATAATATATAGGCGATCGACTTATCGACTTTTAGTCTAAAATGACTTATAATAATTCATGTATAATAATAATATATCCGAAATTTATTCTCCACACTCCACTGATAAATAATTATTATCCTAAATGTGTCCTGAATAAAATATTAATGTATTATAGTTATAGCGAATATATTTTTAATGTGCGTTATTGTTATAGTTGTTACCTTAACCTATATATCGAAATAACATAAATAAATCACACATTATTTATACTTATATAAACAACAACAGCACATTATCATACTCGTGTATAATATGAAATCGATGAATAGATGCGATATAGCAGACTGCTTATTTCTCAAAATTATAGTTATGGTATAGTGATAGTACAGTTTAGGTGGCGGTGATGGTAGAAGAAAACTATGATGACGACGATGACGATGAAGAAGAGTAGGTGATGGAATTGAAGTGTACGTGGCGGTTCAGTATATACAAAAAGAAGAATATGGCCAGGGTGGAAATGGCTATGAGGGAGTGAAGGCGAAGGGATCGTACGAACCCGGGAGCATTGGTAAAGGGATCGAGCGCGGGCGGCAGTGGTCGAGGGGTAGAAAAAAATATTGGCTCCGAGAGATCCCTAGGGACATTTCGCCAGATTAATAGTGGTACCCACTAGAGCGTGCGTGCCCACGATCATGCATTTAAATGACTTCATTAATAACCGATCGCGTCGACCCGCGTCCCGGCACCAGTAAAGGTACCTAACCTAACTTATATTATATATATATATATAATCTCTTTGTATGTGCCTTATATACACGTCGCGTCTGTCGAGAGAAAAAGGACTTGTATATATAATATAACGCGCGTCGTGACTCTTAACGCGCGCGTGGGCTTCGCGTTTATGTTTTCTCTTTTACCGTTTTCTCATAATATGTATAATAATATGTACTAATATATTATATATATGTATATATTGTATGCGTACACACGCTATATGGTTGTGTTGGAACATTTTTCACAATACGGCCGCAGATTTTGATTAAAAAAAAGTCACGCAAACGTCATCTCTCATCTTTATATTATTATCATCACTACTATTTTATTGATAATTTTTATGATATATATACGTAGGTAATAGATATGTAATATATTCGTACGTTTATATAAGTGATAATGATGAATATTTTAAAATTTGTCGAAAAGGCAAACAATACCGCGAAATAATAACGACATTTTAGATTTTAGAATATAAAAAGTAAATAATTATTTATATCCGAATCTACGTGTGCAAAGAAATTATAATAGCAATACGTACATAATAACATCGCGAAATATATTTACCGATATTTCTATCGATTATTTTGTTTCCATTTTTTTCTGCCATTATTGTTATCTCCCTCGATGATACACTGGAATGTATTCCACGGACGGGTCATATTTATGCACGCCCTGCAGCCCCAATGATTTATTGTGTCTTTTGTTTTACGTTTACGATTACCTTCGTATAATTACATATGGCTATAAATTCACAACATATTATATTATATATTATATTATAATTATTATTACTACAATACATCGAGTTGGGAATAAAACGCGGGAAATTCGAAACGAAAAGTTAATTTGGAAAACTTTCTTAGACGATATAATACGAGTATACAATATAAAACGTGTCCCGACCGTTTTTGTGAACTCGAATTTTCACGTACCTATACCAAGGTATATACTCGTATTATATTAATAATAATGTTACATTTCGTAAATCATATTAATTTGATTCTTGAACATTTATTATTATTATTATTTTTTTACTTAATATCAAATAAGTTAAAATATAATCTAAATCTTAACACTATTTTAAAACATCAAATAAGTCCGGATCTCTTCATGAAACTTTCTTAAAATATAATTTTTAGTATATAATTATTAAATCGATTAATACAATTTAATATAATATAACAATAAGCGTATTAAAATCGAAATGATATTTTTTAATGATTTTAACGCGTATAATATACCTAATATGGTATATGGTAATAGGTATAGCGTATAGATACGGAAATTTAAATACTCGTATTTATAAAATTCACGTAACAAACGTCAAATATTATAAGAGTTAAGCGTTAATATACATATTATAATGTTTCACGATTCAATACTTGTATGTATATTAATATATTATAATAATATTTCGATGTTACGTGGAACCGTTTCATACAAATATATAGCGCTGTGATTTAATTATAATTATTTAATTATGCAAATATCGTATAATATAATTTAATAAATTAATATACCTTTTTCATATGTACTCTTATAGATTCCACGCATCGTCGGGACGTTGAATACCTATCATGATTGATCGTGACAGTCGATTCGATAAAATATACCGTAGTTGGCGTGTTATTATTATACGTAAGTATAAAATATACATTTAAATATTTAATATAAATATTCGTACTAGGAATTATGCGACCTTATACGCGCGTGTGTTCTTGTCACGATGACGGGCGAACGCAATAATAAAGCTGTTGCTGCAGGTGACCGAAATGAGATTTTTGATTCGTTGACTCGTTGACTCATTGACTTGTTGTTTAACGCGATCGACAAATATGAAATTTCCGATTTGTACCTATATAGATACCTACTTTATATACGATTACAATGTTTACACGAGAAATCAGAAATTATTCGTTAAATTATTCGAATTTTCGTAAAGTATACAATAATTATTGTAGGTAATAACGAAATATTCGTGGGCGATAACTCGTGTAAATAATATTATCAAAGTATTGTATAAAAAGTTTGCTATAGGTATATATGATGGTAATCAAAACACGGTATGAGTGACCCGAAATAAAGGTTAGGTTTATATATTATATTTTGAGCGTATTATACGAATACTACAAATAAATAGCAAAATTAGGGAAGTATATACGTAATTATTTCGTATATCTACGTATGACGAAAATTCAACGATTTTTACCGCAAAACCGTCTAAATGTTTATTTATATATTAATTTATGAATAATTTAAAAAATAACGAAATTCATTTATAAATATAATAAAAAAAATTTTACCAACTAGGTATATTATACGAAAATTCGTTATAATTTAAAAAGACTTTAACGAGTAAAGACATTATATTATAATTGTGTAACGACAATACTTTTATATAAACGCAACGTGATAAACATATACGGTTAAAAAATGAAATACATAGAACTACCTAAATACCAACGGAAAGGCTAGGTGAAACTCTCGCGGTATATAATATAAATATAATATATTAATAAGAATATAATGTACGATTAAAAAATATATATTACAATATTACCACGTGCGTTGTTTTTTAATATATACACGAGTCGGGCGACGGGTTTCCACAATGTTATTAATTTATTTTTTTAATAATATATATCGTCCGTTTCGCGGTATCCGACAAAATAGTATATCGTAGATAATATAACGACTATAATATGTAGCGCGTACCGTGTACCAGAGACCAGAGTTCAGAGAAATATAATTCGTGGTATATAATATTATAATACGAATACGCGCATAACCGCGGTATCTCGGTCGATACCCGCCGCCGGTTATAATAATATATTGTATTATTATAATATACCAGTAGTGCGGTACGTTGCGGTTTATATACCGGCGGCGGCGGCGGCGGCACCACGCGATACAGTAATAATTATTATAATATTATTATAATAACAATACGTACTTTGTTAACCGCGCGTTTCGTAGTCGCGCGCCGTACACCGCGGGCCGCTGCTGCGTTAACCCGCGCGCGAGAATTTCGTTTTACGATTATTTTTACATTTTCATTTATAATATTATAAAATTTATAACGTTTATAAGCGTACACTCGTAGCTGGTATAACTCGCCAACGACGACGTGTCAAAACGCATTTTTATTTATTTATTATATAATACATTTTTACGCGCGCGCAAACTCGTCGTATATAATGGCGCATTATTCTCGGTCGTTTTCACACGCGCCGAGCTCGCGATTTTCATACACGCCAAGTCGACGTGCCGAACCGTAAAAAACAAAAAAAAAAAACAAAAAAAAAAATAAATAATAAATAATAAAAAAAAGCGGCATTCGCAGACAAAAGACCACCGACGCGACAATATAACCCCGTCGGGTCAGTCGTCGTCTTTCATCTCGACGCCGACGTGCATTACGCGCGTATAATAATAAAACGAGCGCGCGACAAAAACCTCGCGGTGTATACGATATGTATCGTTGCAGATTGGATGTTATAATAATTTTTATACGATATCAATATTATAGGTATTATTATCAATCGCCAGGGTCCTGGCAGTGACCAATATGAGTTATACCATAACAGCGGTATAAAATGTACCTATACATACGATGATATTATATTATAATATATTATATATACCTACGCGACGAAACGTCTATTATCAAAATTTCAATCCAATAATTTTTTAATAGAATAAGAGACGATCGTTGTCGAGAATTCTTAACTTTGTCACGTTTGATGAATACTTATATGTAATATGTTATATATATAATATACGTATTTGTATAAAATGTGCTCACCATTTTAATCCAAGTTTTATCATCATTATTATGAATAGAACGATTCCCTGCAAACGGAACAATGTATAATTGGATCTTTTCATATTCGGTCACGGATTATAATTATATTTTAATATATTATTGTGTAGTATTGTGGATAAATCATACTAATCACGTAACGCAATATTGTATAAACCACGGTAGATAATAATATTATTATAATATATACTATTACTATTATACCTGGGTATAAACCAACACTCGAAGAAGTCGTCCTGAATTTTTTAAATATATAATTTTCGACAGTAAATCATCCGTGTAACGTTATATATATATATATATTTATACGCGTATTACAGGTATTATGTACCTATGAGTAATATTACTTATATAGACTTAACGGGTATATTATATAGGTACATACAGTCACTCGAGCATTATAATATATTTCTATATGTTATTATATTCTATCTCATCGTTGCAGTAAATTTTATATCATATTATAATATGCTCTCTTATTGTACAATAATATATACATTATAATACTATATTATATTCTATATTCGGTTTGCACATAAATTATGTTTTTGATATTAATTTATTTTCTTTATAACACGTCAACAACCTCAGTGTTAAAAAAGCAAGAGAAGGGATACTGATATAAAGAGTATTGTATTGAATTTTGATTACAATTTAAATGCAATGATAAATCATTACATTCGTAAAAACGATTTTGAGCGAAGTTTATCAGATAACATATGTACCGATTCAAATTTTTACATTTATCAGTCTCTACGTTCAATATAAATAATTTATCATAAAACCCTTAAATGAGTCACCTAAATACTCGTACAGTACTTCGTTCAGAATCATTTTTCGAAATGCGTAATTTTATCATTTATTGTGATGGCGTCTGTCCTCAAATTCGAGATTTAAAACGATTTTAAAGCAAGTAAAACGAATTTTTTTTCTGTCGATTTGATAAAAATCAAAAAGTAAACGGCCAATAAGTGTACTCAAGTTTACGTCTTTATATACGTGTATCGTTAA
>JAIUCT010000013.1:10168483-10187896 GCA_021307375.1 Tetraneura akinire | reverse complement strand
TAATAATAATAATAATAATAATAATAATAATAATAATAATAATAATATATTCGCGTAATAAATATGTACAAAAAGACAGAGAGAGAGACGGAAATAATAACGAACGCGTTTTAAACGTAAACGCCCGCGTAAACGTCGTCTCGCAGGTAATGGCGCTTGTTTTTACCGCGCATATAATGTAACCTAACCTATAAAATGTGTACGGAACCGAATCCTGATGGCTGATATCGTATAACTCGAAACTCCAGAGATATAACATGTTATCTATAGTTATAAAAACCGAATTACCGTCGACGTTTTATAAAAGACCAGAAGACGCCGTCATAAATTAAATATTATTAAACCCGTGACCTAACCTATATAAAATTATTATATATATATATATAATCTATGTCCAAGTATCCGTACAATCTATGTCGGGTTATTTATATTTATTATATTATAACCCCAAATAATCATACACCCGCAGAACAATATTATAGTTAATAGTATAGTTATACTCGACTTTTGAAAATTGCGAATATAGTTATATCTTATATAAAATACATTTTTATTTTGAGGTTAATACCTATATTATATTATTCTTTTAAGTTTTAAGTATAACATGTGAGTTGTACAGCGTGTACAAATCGTATTATTCATAAAAATAATAGTAATACCTACCTATTACATATTATAATCGAGTGAATATTTTATAAAAGTAGTAGTAGTACTATAAAGTGTAATAAGAATAACTGTAAAATGTTACCTATTAATTTCAAATTTTTCATTTATAGTACCAAATTTAAATATATTATCATTAAAACGTACAGATGACTATGACCGTATTATATTATGTAGGTACAAATCGGTAACTGTTGTCGAGTTTTAAGAATTTTTATACCTATTACATTTGTTATTGCCAACTATAGTTCTGATAACTTATATATTATATATGTATATATTTATTTATTTTTTTATGGTATACGGTATAAACCTGAATTTTCGCGGCGGCGAGAATTTGTTGTATTGTTGAAAACGTATATTCGATCCGTCGAGGATTTAATTTTTTCCTCAATTTCAAACCCCTTTTTTTTTTAAACAAAAAACTTTAAACCTCTTGCGTCAACAGCAGAACACGTCGAAGTCTCGCGGGGATGCGATCGGTCGGAAATTTCCGCCGGCGTTGTACGCGCGCACACACACACACACAAGTCGCTTTTTCTTCGGTCCTTATCTGACCGTCCAACCGTCCGTTGCGATAAATCCCTTGCACGTGTACGACACGTGCAAGGAAACGAACGCGGGCTGCACAGTCATTCGTCGTCAACGTTTCACCGCCGCCTTTTGCGTATGTTGTCACAAACACGATGTTGTCGTGACTCGTATACAATAAAAAATATAATAATATAATTATTATACCTGAGTTTAAGTCTGGCTAGGTGTTGTATAGAGTAAGAGCGGTATAATAAATAATTTGGTATATATCGTAAATCGTATATTATTCATTACCGCGGTAAACGGACAAAAATCACGTGAAACGGTGGAATTATTCACGGTTAAGACCTAACATCGGTTTTAAAATTTCAGTTATTTCGTTACAGGGACGGATAGGCCTATCGGGAAGTCGGGATTTTCCCGGTGGGCCCATGTTTTATGGGGCCCTCGGACCCAAGTCTTAACAACTTTTATTATAATTAAAATTATATTAATTAAACGATAATAACAAATTATATATAGTTCAATAGTTGGAAAAATCGTAAATTGTAAATTTTTGGTTTAAAAATAATAAAATAAATACAATAAATAAATTTATGTATAGATAACCGTGCTACACAGCCAACAAATAATAATAAATTATTTTAAAATTGATAAAATATAATTTTAATATACCTACCTACCTAATGAAAGTTGTTCTCATAATGATGAAAAGACAACAAAAGATAAGTGCTGTGTAGTTTGTTGTTTTGGTATAAAAGTAAATTACAATCTATATACAAATGCTTACCTATAGGATTTTATTTTACATATAAATTGTTACTTATACATTTTCGAAGTGGGATGTGAAAGAAGTATTCAAAACTTAAATATGCAAAAAATTATCTAAGGATTCATTCAATGTCACAAGTAGATAGTTTTATATGAATGAGTGTTAAAAAAGAAATGTTAAGTAAGATTAACTCTAATTATATTATTGACACGGTAGTAACATGAAATGAATTTTTAAAAAACAACTTAATGTATTAATCTGTTGTACTTTTATATACAAATATAAATTTAAAATTAATATAAGATTTTATAAATTTTCTTTTTATATGTACCTAAAAATTATGGTAAATGATAAATTATAATATTGATTATTAAATAATATGTTTACAATGTTCTAAAATATCTTAAAAATGGAGCAAGTGGTAAATTTTTTGGGTCCCCTTGAATTTATTTCCCGGTAACATAAAATTGCCCTATCCGACCCTGTTTCGTTATACCTAAAAAAAAAAAAAAATTATAATATTGATTATAGGATGTTTTTTTCTCGGCCATTTAATAATATTATGTAATTATAATACATACTTCATCCCCATAATAATTAATGTCAATTCCTATTTCCTATGCCTAAATTGATTATTATTAATATTGTTGACACTTGACAATACAGTTAGGAAATGTCGACATTTCCTGAATTATCACAAATTCATAATATAGGAATAAATACAATTTCCTATTTTCACGACACATAGAACGTGCGTCATATAGAACGTATACAAAAGGGAAACTGCGTGTCACCTATAATATTGAATAATAAGATCCGCATTTTGTTTTTTCGTCAGTTATAACCAAATATAGAAAATTATTTTTTTTTTTTTATGTTATCTATTATTCGTATATCTGATTATACACGTATTAAAATTGTTCATATATTATACAAAACTAATCACATAATGTCCTTAATATAATATTGATAAATAAATACATACTATTTTAAAACGGCTAATATTACCAGAAAATACGAAAAGCTTATTTTACTTTAATAACTATTAACTGGTTACCTGTTGTGAAAATAAAATGTCGGATCGTATTTGGGCGGTTTGGGAGATATTATTTAATTTTTTTAGTTTTCCTTCTGTAACTTTTGTACAGAAACAATAAAAATAATTTAAGTGATTACTGTTAAAGTGATAAGACGTTTAGTTGGTTGGTAGGAGCAGCATTATACATAATATGGTATTCTGAGTTAAAGACCTCAGTGGTTTCGTATACTTTAAAAACTTATAAAACATCCCCGATACCAACTTCAACTTCGTAATAAAAACTTCTATGCGTGGCGCATCTTTGATATCTCACAAAACTCGCGATAACTATAATCCCTTATATGTAGTGGAAAAAGTCTCAGCCTCATGTGTATTTAATAATATATATAATATATGAGATTGAAGGTTAGATAGGTATATAAAATATACATTTCTAAAGTCTACAGTTTTGTGGTGAACTCGACTCGAGCAATTAAAATCAACGAGAGTAAGTAAAACACGACTTTCAGAGTCATGATCAGTACTCGAAACAAAGAATTTAGAATAGAATAAATTAGAATGGACAGTGGACACTGATAAGAATTTAAAAAGGCAACATAGGGAAGTTAAGAAATCAATTGGCCATTTTGTCGGAGGAAAACAATATACCACCTATAAATATAGACCACCTAACATAAAAATTCATTAAATTTGTTATCTGGTACACTTTACGCTTTACACGATTAGTTCATATTACAAATTTATCATGCACCATAATATCGTGATCATATAGATTATTATTATTAATAATACCCTATTATTTTACAAAATTAATGATAACGTTTTCTTCAGAAAAAAAAAATGCGACTGATTATATCCATATAGGCTCGTAATGTCATATTATTTTAAAAATATATTCATTATCATTTATATATACTATTAAAAAGACCAAGTGCCTAAAACTATAAATAATAAATTTAAACGTACATTAAACTTTTAAATAACGTAATGTCGTACGCGACAATAGATAAAGCACCAGCTATTGCCTGCTATGGATTACGTACATTGAGAAGTTTGCGACTCTTAACGTCTTCTAGTTTATCAATAGTTTTATAATAAATAATAATAATTATAATATTACCGTTGTTGATTTCTCACCGAGTAAAAAGTGAACCGTATATTAAAATAATATTGGTAAATGACAGTAAAATAAACGTACTTTTTTATAATTTAATGGTTGCCGCCGAAATATATTCATACACAGTTGGTGCCGTCATATTATAATATTTAATCGAAATACGTTAAATTATTATTATACGATAATGTTCCATTATTATTATTGTTATTATTATTATTATTATTATTATTATTATTATTATTATTATTATTATTATTATTATTATTATTTTTATTATTTTGGTCTACGACCGGACGCATTTTTTCTCGTTATAAATTATTCTCGGGCGAGACCAATATATTATTAAAACAGTAATAATATAATATATTTTCATGATGTATATTGTCGACCAAATAGTATATAGGTAACGAAAAAAATAATAATAAACGACGTACCTATTATTTGTGTATCGTAGAAAATCGATGACTTCTATATTTAGAATATCTACTATATAATATTATATATATAATTTTTTTTTTTTAATTTGCATTTTTTATTCATTATTCTTTTTATTTTTCTATAGTTCATATAAAATTATTATTAAATTATATGAACATAAAACGTTATACGTATTACGGCTCGCACACAAATTGTACTCGGAGACAAACATACATTTCTTTTCGAGTCTTTAAATCTATATGTATATGTAAATATTATTGTATAAAAACATATTTATGGTTTTGTACATCGGGTGTTATTTTGAATATATAACCAGTTGAAATGACCTCGAAATAGAAATAATATTAGACAAGTCGAAAAACTCGTATATAAATAATAATATTATGTAGACTATAATACAGTGAGAGTTTGAAGTCGGCAACAATTGTATCTAATAAACGTCCGATATACAGAGCGTATAGTCGGTTCGATCGAACCATTATTATAATAACGACACGCGACGACCGAATCGTGTGTCCAACAGTTGGACAACGAGGAATCGAGTTGACTTCGCGTATATAATAATAATAATAATAATAATAACAATATGATATACGACTGTATAATACTAAAATATTAAAATATTAGTAATAATATAATATACGAACACACACACACACGTGTATATACGGCGGCACGTGTATATATACGTGATTTGGGCGTTTCGAAATCATTCTTTACGACCATAATCGAGGGGAATTATTATGTCCCTAACGCAGCAATTGTATAATATAACTTGTAAAAACGAATTCGTGTTCGAAAACTACAAATGGACCCGTCTTTTTACTATATTTAGTCATGATTATGATTATTATTATTTTTATTTTTTTTATTATGTTTGCTATTTGTTATATGTGATTTATTGCATAGATAATAAAAAGTTTTTGGAAAAGTTGTACTCTCGTTTATCGTTTATGAACATAATATTATGTATAAATATATAACGAATACTTATAAATATACTGATTTTATTATAACATACGTATAGAATTGAGTCTGTATTATGCTCACTCGCAGAAATAGTTTGTCACGACGACGTTTAACTCATTAGCACCATATAATAATAATTATACGCCATTAAAATTAATTGAAAATACGTTAATATGTATACACAAATGCCTATTTATTAGTTTAAAATCGTGATATAATGTACATTTCGTATTTTATAATACTATATATTATAATAATATCATCTGTGTTTCGTTATACGATCAATAATACACTGTTAGAATAATATAATTATTATTTATTACGTATTATATTAATATTATAATATAATTATACGATTGTTGGAAATCTGCAGGCATTGTGCAAAATGTGAACACCAACCGTTAAGTAAAAGTATGACACCGCGTGTCTTGCGAAGCGCGGTTTTAGGTCATACAAAATCCTCACCTGCAATATCAGGTTAACACAAATAGGTATTAGATTGGTTTTTTAGTCCCTTGGGACGTATAGCCCCATTCTCACGAAGCGAGCTATCCCTTACATTCGAAAACAATATAAACTATACTAGGGATTTTTGAAAAACTCAAAAATTTAACCGTTTAAAATTTAAAACTATAATCCTGCAAGTTTAGTTTTAAAATATATTTCCTATTTTGCCCGAATTGTTGTGTCATTTTTGTACAAAGCCCGAATTCTCTACTCTGACCGTAACATTACTATAATATTATATAATAAATTATATTATAATTTAGCGATTGGAGATACACATTGCTATTCTGTTGAATGTATTTTGTATATTCATCTTTCTCTTCTCTCTATGGATTCAATTCGTCGATTGGTTTGCAACCATCTTCCATTCTTCATTCCATTATTGTCCGCTTTTCTTTTCATTTCTACATATTATGAGTTGCATCTTTGGTCGTTTATTATCTGTTGAATGATGTATTATTCTAACCTTGGCCTTCCCCTATGGTTCTTTTCTTCCCCTCTAAGCTTCCTTCTATAATCAGTCTTACGACAGGCATGATGAACACCGTGGATATATTCTAGACCCCAACTACAGGGACATCTGTATTCTTATAATATACATATTATAGATATACATAATAGGTAAGCAAAACGATAAAAGGCGATAGTTTCGGTTATTTATCCTTTAAAATCTTATCCGAGCTGCGTTATAAATCAAATCCGTAAATAATATTATAACACGAAATATATATTTTAAAAACATCATAAAAACGCAAAAAATGAGAATTATTTTTACTGTATAATAGTAGTGACTTGAGGTGGCGGGAAACTCTAAACAATGGCGGCGTTCACATATGGCGATAACTCGATAACACGTATCCGAACTCCTGGTACACAGTAGACTATACCGACAATAAGTTTATATATAAACAAGAGTATATAACGCGCGTGACCCGAGCAAAGTGCACGCGACCCATACGACCTTTTTATCTGGTGTGGCGCAATGGTCGTCGTCCGCGTCTAGATCGGTTATCGTGGAAATGCATAAAAAAAAAAAAATAAATAAATAAAATAATAAAAAATACGATCCGAGTGAATATATAGGAGAAAAAAAGAGGGCAAGGAAAAACTATATACAATACAATATAATATATATATATATATATAGTATATACCTACGTAATTTATTTTTCTGGCGTAAAAAGTGCATTTATATAAAGGGGAAAAAGGGAAAAGGGGTTGTAATACGGGTTTTGAAAAAATTCATAAAAATATAAATATAATTTTCATTTTAAAAATTGTAGTAAAATTATATTATTTAAGAGGAAAATTTTCCTTATCTCGTGCGATATAATAACGATAACATAATATTTGATATTGTTGAAATATACGAGTATATAAATAACGGCTATAGTTAACTTACTGCGATTATATCGACATTTCTGTACATTATACAGGCGTGTATAAATTTAAATTTTGTCGCGATAGGGGTATTATTATTATAAAATACTTTTTTTTTAAAAAAAAAAAAACTATAGGTAATTAAAAAAATATACGTTTTGCAATATAAATATAAAAAAAATTCGTTAAATATGTTTTTTTTTTTCAATTTTAATTATTCTTAAAATCGATACGCCGCCGTGATATAAAATGTATAATATTATAAATATTACAACAAAACATCGTGTCCGAACGCACTCACGTTTCAATCGTTACATATTTTTACTTCACGTCATCGATTTCAATTTCGGGGCCGCGGTATACGCGCGAGAAGATAATATAAAACTTAACCTAAAAATAAATCTCGTCAATATTATGTATATATTATATATATATACGGGAGGCCAGATCCAGCGGATCAAATACTCGCTCGCGTTTTGCATACGAAATATAACGTTATATTATATTTATATATAATATATTATACGAAACACGCGAGATGAATGTTGTCATCATCCGGTAGGATTTACGCGCGTAGATCAATGGACGTCACGAGCCGTCCGTGATCCTGGGCGCAGGAAGGGAAAATCGGGTAAATTTAATTTCGAGCACGCGTCGTACGAGATTTTTTCACTATATAGTAGTAATAATTTCGATAAAATATTACTACATGTAATATAATAATACGTATAGATACGTATATTATTTTTTATCGAAATTGTCTGAAAACTGGATAAATTTAAATTAAAATATACTCGTAATTATAGTTTTTAAACGTTTAAAAATTAACTACTCGTATATAAAACGCACGATAAAAACACGATTTTAACGACTACGACCTCTGCAGAATATCATAAAACAAACCGTACGCGTGGCTCGTCATTTTATACAAAAATATATTACCTAGGTATACGATATTACGAACTTCTAAAGCGCAACAGCAGAATAATACCGCAGGGACGGTTTCTATCATTTCTCCGACAATACAGGATAAACACAATAATTCAACTTAACCTAAATGTTTGTTTTTTATTTTTCGAAATATATAATTATTACATTGTAATATTATCTATTTTTTTTTCAGCTGCCACAGCACGAGTATACACGTACAAAGACAATAACATAGTTTGAAACAGTTTTCCAACAATTATTATTAGTGTACGTGAAGTTGGCTTATCGATTTTGTCGGATCGAGATAAAAATTGCACCCAGAGTTAAGAAATGAGAATATTCGCAGATATTAAAACTTAAGTAAATGTTAGGCCAACTTCACTTAACCTAACCTGGTCTAACCGTCGTTTACCTCGTTCAAAAAAAAATGTATTCCGGCCACAAAAATGTGTAAGAAAACGTTAAATTCTGTAAGTATATACAATATACATTTTATAATATTAAAGATTTTCACCATTTATTATATGTAACACGAAACTCCGATTATTAACCGAAAACGTCAACAATTATGATATGATGATAATATTCCTATAGTCAATGTTTACAATTCCTAAAATAGTTAGGAATTGTCTACATTGATTGGGAATTGTCTTTTCCTGAAATGTCTAAATTTCCGGTAAAAGTTATATAATATATATTATAATAAGGGAAGTATGAATTTCAAACCTTTTCCTGCAGTACATGTTTTGATTTGATTTATATAATACATATTATGATTTATACATATTGATGTATTTGTTGATTTTAATTTAATTATGGTAAATAATGTATGATAAAATAAAAAAAAAAAATTGATAGGTATTCCACGAAATTATATTGAAGCAAATTGATTATTATATCAGTGTATCAAAAACATATTTTATACTATACATACTAAAAGCAATTAAAGCCCATATTTAATATTATATAGGTAGATTGTAGGTGTTATAATTATATCAAAATGAAAATCATTTCAAAGGATACAAATCAAAATCAGAGTATATAGGTATAATAAGATAGTATTATAATTATTAATATTTTACACTTTACACTTGAATTTGCGTGAGCCAATATAATGATGATAATAAAAATATATTTTTTTTTTTTTACTCATTTTTTAACTATACATGATTATATCCAATATTAGTTGTAAAAAAACACTAATCAAGTCAATATATTTAAATAATAAAATGAAAAAAAATTAACGTTCAAATTTTTATATTTTTATAATATATACCTACATCCAATAATTTTGATTATATTTAAAATTATGCTTAAAAATAAAAATTAACATATAGTGTTATTGTGTTATCTGTTGAACCACAAACAATAAAATGCGGTCTACCGGAACACGCATAATAATTAATAATTTTTCGCTAAAATTGCAACCGAGCCCATATTGCCGTACCTACGCCTATATTAAATGTTTTGTTCTTCGGTAATACATATTTTATTTTTTTTTTAAATTTAACCAACGCAATAGCCTGTAATGACGTTGTATATTATATTGCACATCAATTTTATTCGTATTATACCAAAATATACCGCTGGGAGATTAAAATAATGTATAATAATCGTTATATGGTTACAAACAAATTTTCGTTAGTCGTTTTAATTGTAACGAGAAGTAGAAAAAAATATACCCAATACGTATATTATATGGGTAATTTAAAATTAATTTTGGAATTTTTATATTTTTATACCCGCGGTGTTTTCAAATTTTAAAAGAGTCGATAATTTTGAATAAATCTATACACATACTTTTCTCCTGTAAAATAAAATTCCTATATCTATATATATAATATCATGGTAAGTATAATGTCGTATTAACATTAAAATAATATACATGTGTAATATAATACATATCGGCCTAGAACGAAAAATTAAGGGATATTAACCTAACCTAACCTAACCTTTATAATTATAATATTATTTTTTTGTAAATCATTTCGTCGTCATCGCACGTTGTTTTGTTTGCGTGTCTTATATAGTTTGACACGGAGTAAATTTTTGAAAGTACATTTTGAAAGCACTTTTTGAAAGGGGGTACCAGGGTAGTGATTATAACTTGCAAATAGCCAAATGCGACTTGCAAATTCTTGCAAATCATAACGAATCGATAGACATCAATTTCGATCGTTTTGGACAAAGTCGGTTTACTTAAGTCTTAACATCTACGAATATTCTCACTTGAAAATTCTGTAAATGAACTTGCAAATTTTTGCGAACTCCGGGTGCAATTTTTATCTCGATCCGAGATAAGGTCGGTGGGCCGACTTCACGTGCGATAATTACGAAGGCGTAGGCGTATTTACGTATAAATAATACAAAAATATATAATTTATTTTTTATTTTTCGTCCGTTCTCGGGTATGAATCTGTTGCTCGGTGCAAAATAAGACCCGATGTGATATTTTGATGAAACCGCAGACCTATCGTTTGATAAAATGTCATTTTACTCCGTTATATATAATTGTTTTTGTTAAAACGGCTCATTATACAGTTTCAGCTGTTTAAGTGTGAATTACACAACAAAACGAACTCTCGAATCGGATACTTTATCGAATATTTTTATAAAATCGGCCCAATTTAAATTTTTTCTTAAACGTTTTATTTTGACATTGGCTTCCAGTCCTTCCTTCTTGCACCAATAGCCAATAGCCAATTATACCGTTTACATTATCCGGTCAGAATGTTATCTCGTATATAAATCAGTATTACACGTTTTAAACGCACGATAATAATTATCGGTTTTTTATCCTGTTGCGGTGATTTAAATCTAGAATAAATCGACTGCAGGAAAGATAAACGAGTAAACAGGACGTGATGTGTGTGTGTATCGGAAAAACGAGGATGGAAACTAACGAAAAATATAATATTATTATTATTGTGTACCAATACATAAATAATTATAATATGTTTTTCGAAAACTGAACTTGGGCCGACGGCGCGTCACGGGGGAGCGATTGGAAGGGCAACTGACGGTCGGCGGGGTACGTCTGTCGTCGACACTGAAAACGACAAGCGCTCGACACATTTCCGTCCCCGGGCGGTACACGAGCAACGTCGTCGAAATTAAATAAATGAAAAAAAGAAGAAAAAAAAAAAAGAATAAACTAAAAATGAAAAAATAAAAATAAGAAAACGGTGAAAAGAATAATAAAAAATAATACGCGCGCGCGGCCACCCGAATGCATATTATACGAGATTTTACGCACGTAAAACATAATATATACGTATGTCGTATAGTCATATCATACAGAACAGCGGTCGTGTGGGTTTATCGCTCATGTAGAAAATTAATCACACTTTTTATACCGCGGTATAAAAATGATATTATATTATATATGATATGTTATATAACGTATATATATACCGCTGTCGGATTCTAACCTATACAGTATACACGCAGTATTATGACATGACGTGTATAACGCGTTTTTCGGTCTCGCCATTCGACGTATACAATTTATTCGTTCGACTCCGGCGCACAAGGCACTACGACCACCGCGATTATAATATTTTAATATTATTATGTATCGTCTTAAAAACACATATTATTATTATTATTTAATATCGTATAAACGACGACGACGACAATAATAATAATAATAATATTATTATTATTATTATTATCATTATTATTATTATCAATAAAACGACGAGCGCGTGAGTGACGTATCACGGCGACGTATGGTCGAATGCGCTCTGCGTGTCGCCGTTGAAAACCTGTGGGAAAAAATCGTTCGTTCGAAAACGCGGTGTCATTGATATTATTACGCTATTTATACAACGTAATAATTTACAAAAAAATATTTCTTGGGGTATACACAACGAGGGGGAAAAAAATATATACACGTCGGCAGAGCTGTGACGCGAGTGTACAAAATTTAACGTCGAGTAAATCACGTAAAGATCGTGTGTAAAAATCCGACACAATTTGATCTGCATGTTATGTGGATAGAGTAGCAATAAGAGAGTAAAACGAATTATCAACAAAACTACTCGTCCTAACCGTTTGTAAAGGTTTGTATAAGAGCAAAATTTTATGTATACCCGTTGGTAAATAGTTCAGACATGAAATTAAATAAAGTAGAGTTTAGAAAATGACGTCACGAACTCATGACGAGATTTTGACGTGGAATAAATATTATACTATATAATAATATGTATTAAAATGCGTGTATATAGTGTAACGTGTATTTTTGGGATTAAAAAAAAAAAAAAAATTGAAAGGTCAAACATAAAACACGCGGTCGACGAAATATCCATAATATATAGTGACGAGGTCGAGGCGAGGGACATTCGGTGATGTTGAAAATAGGGATCATGTACGGATTTCACGTTTGCCGGACAACCCCGTCGGGGTATATACATACATATATATATATATATATATATATATATATATATAATAGTCGACCGATATATTGAAGGGACGACGAGAGGGTCGTAGTAGTGCCCGCGACATGAATACTAATCCTACTCATTTGCAAGCTTTCGAGGGTTTTGCTCATATATACCTATACTATATATTGTATATATAATACGAACGTGCTAGCACCTGTGAACGTTTAAATGGTTTTCGTAGAGCTTCAACCTAAACCCGTCTTTTTTTTTTATTTTTTCGCTTCCCCCGCAATAAATCCCTGTGATAAATCGAGTCCCGACCGTGGATGTGCTGAATTAATGCGCGCGCGTATAATATTATATAGGACATGTGAAAATACCACCACCAGTACGTAAACGATTTTATAACGATTTCGACGGGTATACTATACTACATATTATAATATTATAATAACTCATATAAGACAAAGCGGTATTTAAAAATAAATTAATATTATACCTTATACGCGGTATATTGTATTATCATACGTCCATCATATTACCGCAATTATAACCACGCGACAATACGTATAAAATATTATATCGTATCAATAATATTGTAAATATCGATATTCAGAAATGTATATTTAGAAATTTTGCGCCCCTGGTAAACATATAAGTCTATGGACAGAGTATTCAGCGATATCGATAAATATTGCGAAGAATAAAACCCATTTGTACCGAAAATATGTACCTAAGCTATGTATAAAATAATTAAATCAATTGAAAATTAAACACAAAAAAAGGCATTTATAAGTACAAAAGCCAAAAAAAAAAAAAAAAAATACATCCATCGTCTTAGAAATTAAATGAAACAAATTATTGTATAAAAATTATTTTTCTATTATGATTATTAAAAAAAAAGGCTTTTGCCTTCAAATCCGAACCCTAGTCATAATAATGTAATCGGTGTGTTACAATAATAACGTGATGTACATAACCTATAAAATATTAAAATACGATAATTTATTACACTCGGAGATTGAAAATCGTTTTTTGAACACTGACCAGTAGAGGTATAAGGTATAACACGTGTATATAATATATAATATTAATTTATTGTATAACGTCACAACACACAAACTATTTTACAATATACACATGTCGAATGAATATACATATACACTCGTATTATTATTATATATGTTTACACGTAAACACGTTCGACGGTGGTTTTGCAGGTTTTCGAGTGCCATCAGCAGCCGCAAGAACTTCACTCGAATTCTACTTGTTTTCGCTCCGCCTCCGCCACCGCCACCACGTCACTCGTCGAAATTCGTATCATTATAATATCGGTGGTATTATTTCAGTTCTCGTGCCCTGTCAAAACGTCATCGTACCACGAATTGTAATCCCATCGTACGCACGCCCATTTATTATAATATACGCGTCTCGGAGTTTTATTGTATATACCTACCAATTCCTTTCTATATTCGTCTCAAATATTATTATATTATGTAATTCGGAAAACCATATAACTTTTTATAACGTTCGTGATTTGTTGTTTTCTGTTGTTGATTTCGTCGTTGTTTTCAGAGCAAAAAAAAAAAAAATAGAAATAAACGAAAATCGCAGTCAAAATATTACTAGGCGTTCGTTATATAGATTTGGTGTTTTTTATATAAACGGAATAATAATATTGTAATTATTAAAAGAATATAATTTATATAAGCGTAGTATATCCTTATAAGATTTACGAGTCTTGTGGATATATTGTCGTTTCGGGAAAAGAACGAGTGAACTGTTATTGAAGTCTTTAAATTTATAAGAAATATTCTGGATATACCAAGGACATTAAAAAATGATAACACTCTGTTATCGTTGAAAGTTTCCAAATACAGACCTGTAATTATTTCTCGTTACGAACGTTTAAAACTATGTTTCTTAATTTGCGTATAATACTCGTAAGTGTATAAAGTAAACAGAAATAATACGCACTATATACGATTATATCACTTTTGATTTCTCTTGGAGTCGAAGGCGCGTAGAATTTTCTCGGAAATTTAATCTATAATGTTTTGAACTCGTAAATATATCTGTCAAAATTTTCGAGTGTTTGAAAATTTTAAAATAATAACAACGGTGAATTTTCGATTTCGTTCGAATTTACGAAAACGCGACGCTCGCGTATTCCGCCGAAATTCATTTAAAACATAAAACATTATACTTTTACCTATATGATACATAATATAATATCTATACGGAGTACCATCGTGCGGTTAACGTATACCATATATTAGTTACCGTACTCGTGGAGTCGTGGTATACTGTGATTTACGGTTTCGCGGTTATTAACGGAATTTCGATACACGAATACATAATAATATTTCTGTGCGGTTTTTGGCCATTTTTACCCTTCGCAAGCCGTCTCGTCGTTAACACGTTGTCGGTACGCTATAAACAAAAAACAAGCTGATTGATTTGATTTACTCGACAATGACGGCGGGTTTACGAGTATAGTAAACTATAATAATAATAATAATATCGACTTTCCATTTTGTTTTTTAATGTAAGTTTCTGCATGACACGCAAAACTGTCGAAATCGCACTTCAAATTGTTCCGTGGTAAGCACGATAATAATAAATAGCTATATCAAACTATAAATAAATGTATGTATGTTACAATATACCAGTGGCGGCTCGTGGGTCATAAAACTGATGAGGCAAAAACAAAATTTTTGTTATCAATATTATGAACTGTTATCATTTTTTTAGGGATACAACTCTTTAATCTATTCTGTGATATAACTACTATATATATATATAACTATTATATATACATATATATTATTATACATATGTATATTATATATATATATATATATATATGTATATATATATAATTATTATATTAGAGTTTTTGATTAATTAATTATTATAAAAATTTCACTTTTACGTGAAAATGGAGTCTCTAATAAAGACATAATCACATCATTATAAGGAAACATTATTTTATTTTATTAATAATAATATATTTAATATTATAAATTTACAATTTTAATATATTTATGAAAATTGAAAATAATAAACATAACTGGAAAAAAATAAGTTTTGAAGATAAATTATTAATGATAATATTATGTAGTAGGATGACAATGTTAACATAGATTAGATTAACCTTGTTAACTTATTTTAATCTATTGATAACGATGGTTAGTATTTATGGGTAAAAACAACGCGTGTAAAAGATAGTTTTGTCACTTAATGTGACATTTTGACGTTTGGAGATATAAACTATAGAAAATACTGTTGATATACCCAATGAGGCAGATTATAATCTGCCTCATTCTATCGTTATTTATCCGGTCGACCCCCACCATTCAAGTTTACTTTTCAATGGGCTATCTGAGGCAAGAAATTATTTGCCTCTCGGGTAATCTCGGCTTTTGTCGTTAGCATTGTCGGAACAACCGATTTTGTCACCGAAAAAAGTGGGAATTGTCTGGTGGCGGGTGCGATATCTCGTGAACCCGACGCCCCGTGCGGCCGTGCATAACCAGTTTAACACTACTATAAGCTTATCGACAGACATATTATTTTATATTATAAATCTATGAGAATATCAGAGTAGTAATTTCATGTCTACATTATTATTTATTTTTTCTATATATTGATAAAAACAATTCATATTTATTATTATAAATTTTTGATTTGAGAAAATTCTTGAAATTATATATATTTATACTCGTATATACTTAAAAATTGGAAATACTATTAAGAATGAGAGGTGAGGCTCTGCCTCAGTTGCCTCATCCGGCGAGCCGCCACTGCAATATACGCGGAGTGAATGTATAACGTATACGGGTTTTTTAAATATGTTTTTACGCGGAATACGTTTTTGATAAATTTAAATTTATCCTCCGCGAAGTTCGGTATAACCACGATTTTTAATGTACCCAAACCGCGGTATAACATAAACGCGTGCATAATAAATTAATAATAACTGAACGTTTTTTGAATTACATCGCGCGGGGAAACGGTCGTTTATATACACTCAAATTTAATAAAAACAAAAGTTTTGTGTGTTAAGAATATTAGTATATGTTTAAAAATGTATTCCATACGACAACAATGTTTAACGTTTATACAATATTAAATTATTCGCGTGCTAAAGTCGAGTTTAAGGAGAGATAATTTTACCCAGAGGACGGTGAAAAATGACCCGGCAGTCATTTTTGTACTCGCCGAAACGTATTGTTAAAATGTGTTTTTAGAAAGAAGAAAATTAACATATTTTATTATTTACGAACGCAAATTAATTACCGTTTACCGCGTGTATAACCCGAAAGAAAAAAATTAATGTAAAGTTAGAAAGTAAAAACGCGTTAAATAATGAAATATTATTATTGAACGTTTTAAATCGAAATACCAAAAACGTTAATGTATATTCGTTTGATATTTTTTTTCTCAACAATCCTAACCTAACTAACTAACCTAACCTAACTGGTTAGGCCAATACGAAATTTTCGGTTGCGAATTTTCCACCCATTATTTTTCATTTTTATCGACCGAACTATTGTTTTCGATGATGTTTAATTTTAAGTTTTAACCAAATTTTAAATTATAAATAATAATATATAGTTTTCCCCGTGATGACCAAATATAGAATCGTACAGTGTTAGTAATATTTAGTTATTATATAGTGCCTTATATTATAGTGCCCGCGCAGTCTTCGAGTGATGGAACTGCGGGGGTGTTACTCAGTCACGGATTTCATTCTTCGATTCTCAAATAAAATATATTATAATCTTTCACGGCTGTATATACGATTTTTACCATATGCGATGCACTCGACGTTTTATATAATATATTGCCATAATTTATAACTCGGTTATAATTAAGATATCATTTCACAAAAAGACACTATAAATATACAAAATTTATATGGTTAGTTTTCTCGCACAGCGGTTTCTATTCTTTTACGTTATTTTTGAAACGTCGAAACGCGCGTGAGTTATACACTCGCGTAGGGTATATACATTATAAAAAGTTCGTGAAACGTGACGAAGAAATTGGGTTACACGGTCGTTATATATGCTCGGAAAAAAATAACGGCCGGTGGCAGACGAACACCAAAGCTAATAATAATAATAATAATAATAACAATAATAATAATAATAATAATAATAACGTGTACAACAAATTTCTTATCCGGAAATTAGTCCTCCGGACCTCCCGTTGTCCCGTTGTAAAAAAAAAAAAAAATTACTTAATATTATATTATCCAGAAGGAAAAAAAAAACACAAATGTCGTGCGGGGGAGTAAGAAACACCCCCCGTAAAGATAAAAAAAAAAAAATAACAGAACCGAAACTGTAGATGTAAACAAGAGGGATTTTTTGTGAACGCATTGCGTCTACTGACGTCTTCATATCTGCCATCTGTCAAACAGACAAGTACCGAGTTTATAGGCGCAGTGTACAATATAAAATATTCACTGTGTAACGGTCCACAGAAAAGATAACTTATAACCATATCAATTATTATAATTATGTTATTTTTTTCATTGTTAACGCGATAATACTAATAAAGTGATTATCGCACGAAAAACGGCCTCACATCACGTATAATATCGATAAATTATTATTATACGTATACAGAAATGTAATCAGAATATTAGTACATCGTAAAATTGAAAATTAATATAACGCGTATGAGTCATAAACCGTTTACATATATAATTATTATGACAAAGTATAAAACAAAATGTATAATAATACATAATTAAAAAATAATTTTTCAAAAAATTACATATATTTTTAAAGTTATACGCTGGATCGTGATAAAAAAAATCACCCTATATGTAAAAATTCAAGACAGTGATTCTGTTAATTTTAAAAATTATTAATTGTAAATTTTAATCAGCATTCAACCTCATATGAAATATCAAAATAAAATATAAATATATTATTTCGTTCACGCGAGTCGATGTAACTTAAATAAAAACAAATTTGGTTTTTTTGGATTTAATTCAAAATCTGTTAAATATAAATGATAATTATTTATAAAATAGCTGGCTGTAATGATATATTTCTATCATATGTTATTATTATGTTAAGTCACTACGGTTATTAATTAATATAAATATTGATTTTGATATCTAAACAACGAGTCAATTGAATTGTGTTTTTGTTCAAATAACGTTCATTCTTTTGAATACCCTGCTCGAAGACAGTCACGGTGAGACAACTCTAGCGAGCAAATAATAATAATAGTATAATTATTAATTTATTGTAAACGCCATTACAATGGTAGTAATTACTGAGTACGTGGAACCAGCTACAAAACTGAGAGCGAACATCCGACGCGAAAACCGAACCAACCTGGGAACCACTAAAAATGTGTCAAAATACACAACTGCCGGACAGCGAATGGCTTCCACGACCAAAAATGTGATAACCAGGACAGATGAAGTAATTAAAAAACCGACGACGAAGAAGAATAAGACGATCCGTAAGACGCAAGGACACGAAACGGCCACCGCGGATAGAACTAATTTCAATAAATTTGCTAACGTGAAAACTAAAAAGAAATTTCCAAAGAAATCTGAAACTACCACCACAAATATCACTGATACTGATGTTTCTAATCGTTCAGAAAAACCTAAAAAAGTACAATACTCGTGCAAGTGGTTGCC
>JAIUCT010000013.1:10150984-10167938 GCA_021307375.1 Tetraneura akinire | reverse complement strand
AATCCTAAAAAAGTACAATATTCGTGCAAGTGGTTGCCCAAGCCGAAATCTGAAACTACCACCACAAATATCACTGATAATGATGTTTCTAATCGTTCAGAAAATCCTAAAAAAGTACAATATTCGTGCAAGTGGTTGCCCAAGCCGAAATCTGAAACTACCACCACAAATATCACTGATACTGATGTTTCTAATCGTTCAGAAAATCCTAAAAAAGTACAATATTCATGCAAGTGGTTGCCCAAGCCGAATGACCGCGAAAATTCGGTCTATCGACGAATTAATGATGAAGACGACTGTTCGAGTAATATGTTAGTACTTCTCGACTCACCCAGTGACCCATCAAGTAATCCGCCGAGTAATCTGTCGAGCGACCTATCACGCAACCGGTCGAGCGACACAACAAGTGAAGACGACAATTATGACCATCCGTACGCTGATAGCAGGGACGGCGACTTTGATGAGGTGGCTTCTTATGTATTTCGGCAACCGGATAGCCGTAAATTAAACAACGTGCAGAAGTGGTTGTTAATACAGGCCCGATGCGTTTTTGAAGAGGATTATGAATACGAACCAATTGTTAAACCGACAAACGTAAAGTCTAAATCTTTTGGCAAAAACGTATTGAAACAAAATAAGGTCGAAGTAGTTTCATCTGCGCCGCCGAAAATACCATTAAAATGTTCCGAAAAATGTAAAAATGTAGGGCCCATGAAAAAACAGGTCAAACCGTTAGTTACCGTTAACAGCAAGATTCCTACTAGGAAGACCCGCGAAACGAAAACCGATGTGAGCCCTACGGTGAAAAAACATAAACCAGTAGTGTCAGCCGTAGTGACTAAATCCATTAATGCGCGAAATACAAAGGGTGGAGAAGATAAAAAATTGACATTGAAGGAGAGAAGAGAGTTAACTATAAAAAAAATCAAGGAACGCAACGAGATTGAGAGGAACGCTACAGTTGGCAAACAGATCAGACGTACTTAAGTTAATGTTATAATTTCTACTTTTATTTTACTAGTACAATTATTTTCTTATATAAAAAGACACGATTTAAACTTGTACTTTTATATATAGATCACTTTCATAGAAATAAAAAAAAATATAATTCGAATTGATATTTTTTTTCTTCTTTGTATTAAATATTTATCGAAAATACTTAATAATAATATCTTATTGGAGTATAAACTCCTAAAATCAGTTTGTTAATACTTCATTTTTATAAATTTATATTTTTATACGTTTCATATGTTTTTCATACGTTTCGATATAATGTAGAGGTATATAATATAAAGGTAAATAAACGTAAATGGCAAGACGATGAAATCCATCACTAATGGCTCACAATTCCATCTGACTCAGCAAAACTTTTAAAATTTGCACAATATAATGAATGACGAATAATAATAAAAATTACAATCTGATTTCATGGTTTCCTTAAAGAAAATAAATCTGAAAATCATGTATTTAAACTAAAATTTTTCAATTAATTACATTGAAAGATACTCGAAAATACGAGTACTTTTCTGATTTTGAACATCAAATACATAAAATGATACAAATGGTAGACGCGACGTAATGGTTAGAAAATTATGATCTATATTTAATAATCGAAATTAAACAAACGTAATATAAAAATATGAATGTATTCGTTTTTATTATATGTTTTATTATATTATTATTATGTTTCTCTTAATCAGAGAAGGTAATATATTACCGCTTAGTGAGTTAGCTGTAATAAAATCGATTAGTAAAAGTAATTTATTGTTTATTAAAATTTATGATATTAAAAAAAAAATTGATGACCAAAAATTTCGGTCTGAAAAATTATTTACTTGATATATTATATATATATTTTATAAGATAAAATTTGAATACTTAAATATGGACGGAATAAGTAATTATATTCAAAAATAATTTAATTGTAGTATATTTTATTTGCGATAATATTATATTAGAATAAAAATTGAAGTAAAATATAAAATAAATAAACATTAATTAATCGTATCGTCGACCGTCGTATTTTTAAGATTAAATATTTCCTACAAATATTTTCGATGTATTTTACTATTCGAACAAAACGTATTTTCGGTACAAAATACGATTCGGTTTAATTATTTCTTTAGTGATTTATCGTCAAATGTCAAAATGAAACATTTTTGGATATTTTTAGTTATCTAAAAAAAAAAAAAATATAATATTATCTAAAATATGATCATTGATCATGTTCGTCGTGTAAGATTTTATTAGTCTTTTTAGAAATATTAGACGTCCGATCGGTATTACTGAAATAGAATAGGAGAAACGTAGAAAACAATACTAACTAACTAAAGTTGTACGAAAAATGTAAAGCGGTTAAGGGCATCCGTGGAAAAACAGGTAAAACCGACCAACTGTAAACAAGGTTCTTACTTGGAAGACGCACGGTAACCGCGAAACGAAACCCCTTCTTCTACGCTGAACAAATTGTAAACGATCCGACACACCAGCCGTTAGTGACTAAAAATTACCCTAATGCGCGCATTTTAAAATAGAAGGAAGAACAGAAAATGACACTGAAAGAGCGAAGAGAGTTGACTCGACAAAAGATCAAAAGACGTAACGAGATCGCAAGGAATGCTACAGTAGGAAAACATTGCAGAATGATGACCTACCTAAGTTAATGTGATATTTTCCATTTTATTATGCTATATTTTCATACAAATACGTTATTTTTATTCGTACTTGTATGTAGATCACTTTAATAATAAGAAAAATAATAATTTAAAATAGTTCAAACATATTATTTATCTTTGTTTTTTTCATTTTATTATTTAAAAATCTTTAATAATATATTTAAACTATTTATTTGAAAATGTTAATCGCCGACTCCGTGAAAATCACAAATCCAATAGCAATGAAACCAGACATACGTTTATAAGTTATTTTGGTTATTACTAAAATTATACAATTTCACGTAGTCAATTTCATCGGTTATCCTTAAATAACTTAAATATAGTTTATTATTTCATATTTTTCATCTGAATAACTCATTTAAATAAGATGTTTTGTATAAATTGCTTGTAACTATATTACTTGTAGCTGTTTAATACTTGAAAAATTATAATTTTTTATACATTTTCACTAAACTTGTAAATTAATTATCATACTTTTGAACAACATTTGTGCGATAACGGACTAGTATTGCGTTTATATAGTATTATAATCTATCTTTTACTTTAATTTATTTTAAAAATATATTTTAAACATTTTATTCTGTTAACAAGAATCGATGTAATTACACGACAAGAATAAATTTATTTATTTATTCATTATCGGTCAAATATATTATAATATGATGAATTATTAAATATCATATTATACCACATTATAAAAGTTGGTAGAATGGTAAGTATAATAATTATAATTTATGAATTTATTATTCTGTTATTATTTATAATCACTACAGTAATTATTAATGATTGTAAATATTTTTTTTTTCATATTTATAGGCAACGAGTGAACGAGATTTAGCTTTTTTCGATATTTCTTCGAATACATTCAGGTGTTGGAGTTTTAACTGTTTTAAGAGTTTTTTAGTGGTATATTACGTGTTCTGGTTGATTCGGGTGCAAAGCAAAGCCTTTTATTTAGCAAAGGAATATTTCCGACAAGTACTCGTACGTTAATCACATAAATATTAAAACAAATATTATGTATTGTAGTTTGCATAATAATATGAATATTACATAAGCAACGAACTCGGTTTTATTAAGACTAGATTTTTACGAATTAAAATTTTATATTTTCCATTCGTTTCGGTGTAATGTATATACTTTTATAAAAGTTTTGGTAAAACGATTGAACCACTATTGATCCGCTATTTCGTCTAAAAAGCTAAAACTTTTAAAAAGTATAATACTAACTATACTTGAATACTAATTGGAAAATAATTATTTTATTTTATTTTTCAATTTACTATAGTACAACCAATAATTGTCTATATACAATACATATAAATATATATACATATATGTATAAACAGCCTCCCGCGCCACAACCATTATCGTTGGCAGTGAACAGGAAAACACGAAAATCCAGCAGCATATTGCTCAAAAATCTGGACCACGGCATGCGGAAGGACGTGACCGTACAATGTAAACTATTATCCGCGGCGGAGATGGATACGTGATGGTCGCCAACATTGGATAGATCAACACAAACTGAACTGATTCTACAGGGTCAACGTTCGGACGCTTCCACACAGGTGAATGAAAGAGATGTGATAGATTTTGTCATGTACCATCAGCCGGTGTGCAGGGCTTTCAATATTTAAAACACAAGCGACAGCCTCTGCGCCACAACCATCGTTGGCGGTGAATTTGAAAACTCGAAAATCCAGCAGCATATTGCTCAAAAAACTGGACCACGGCACGCCGAAGAACGTTACCGTGCAATGTGAACTGTTATCCGCGGCGGAGATGGATACGTGGCCGCCCACATTATTGGATAGATCAACACAAACTGATCTGATGCTACAGGGTCAACGTTCGAACGCTTCCACACAGGTGAATGAACGAGATGTGATTGATAAAGAAACGGCTGCATTTTCGGTGATCGAAATTAAAAAACTATTAAATGAGTCATCTAAATACCCAAATCTGACAGTACTTCACTCAGAATATTTTATTTATATATTATAGGTATGAAAATGTAATACTAAACAGTTTGAAGTTGTTATATATAAATACGTTTTTTTTTTTTTTTTTTTTGGTTTTTTTTACCAAGATATATTAGTAAACAACAACATTGATAACGTTAAATTTGTATTTGTATTTCAAATTATTATAATATACTGTATTCAATACGAATAAATACGCTACTTGCAAGTTCCGCGGTTACACGCGTTAACTGTGAGTCATACTCATAATATATTAGGTTACTTTTGAGTAAAGTAATGAAATTATAATAATTATTGAACTCGTGAATTAGCGTTAATTTCAAAGTATCTATGATTTAACTAAAGTCGTCCGATTAATGTAAAGCGGTTAAAGGGCGTCCGGTTGAAAAACAGGTAAAACCGACCAACTGTAAACAACAAGGTTCTTACTTGGAAGACGCACGGTAACCGCGAAACGAAACCCCAACTGTCTTCTACGCTGAACAAAATGTAAACACGATCCGACACACCAGCCGTAGTGACTAAAATTACCCTAATGCGCGCATAACAAAATAGTAGGAAGAACAAAAAATGACATTGAAAGAGGGAAGAGAGTTGACTCGACAAAAAATCAAAGAACGTAACGAGATCGCAAGGAATGTTACAGTAGGAAAACACTGCAGATGACGCAGAAAGAGCGAAGAGAGTTGACTCGACAAAAGATGAAAGAACGTAACGAGATCGCAAGGAATGCTACAGTAGGAAAACACTGCAGGATGATGACCTACCTAAGTCAAAGTGATATTTTCCATTTTTATTATGCTATATTTTCATATAAATACGTTATTCTAACTCGTACTTGTATATAGATCACTTTAATAATAAGAAAAATAAATATATTTTGGTTTAGATAATTTATGATTTCGTTTTCCTCTTATTATTAAATATTTAATGAAATAATTAATAATACGATACGAGTACAATTTATGAAGTCAGTTTGTTATTATTTAGTTTTTATAAATTTGAATTTTTATATTTCATTATTCGTTTCGATATAATATATTGTACTTTTTTACAAGTTTAGGCAAGAAACATATGGAATCATCCACTATGTTGACTCCTATTCCCTTTGACTCCCAAAACTTTTAAAAAGTACATACCATATACTAAATGACGAATATAAATTTAAATTTATAATCAGAATTACCATCTGACTTCATAGTTTCCTCAAATAAAATTAAGAAAAATTAATCTTAAAATTATTTAAACGAAAATTATTTTTCAATTAATTACGTTGAAAGATATACGAGTACTTTTTTGATTTAGAATTTTAAACGCATATAAAATGATTCAAATTGTAGTCGTGACGAAACGTTTAGTAGATTTCTTTCGTTGATGTACAATCAGAATAAAATATTTTTGGAAATTTTTTGCTTCATCTAAAGAAAGTAATAATTATATGATCATTGTTTGTCATATTATGGTACATAATAATTAAAAGAAACCTGAAAAACAATACTAAAATAATAATTTTAAATATCAAAACACGTTTAATATTATTTTTCTCGTTTAATTATTTATAAAAAATTAGGAAAAACGATGGAATTCACAATCGATCCACTATTTCGTCCAACGAGCCGAAACTTTTAAAAAGTATATAACTTCATAAATACAATAATATACCTAATACCGATTGGAAATTTAAAATTACATTTTCTTTAAATTTAGTTTAGCATAAGTAAAATATAGACCGTGTTTTTCAAATATAATTAGAAAAATTTGATGTTTAAATTTTGTAAACCGAAATTTAGTTTTCAATGTTTATTGCCATGTGAAAAATATACGAGTTATTTATTAAATATAAACGCGGTGGAACGTCGAATATGTTAAAATTTATAATAATTAATTCAATAGAGATAGAGGGTATACGTGTTTCTCCATACTTACGACTGGTCAATAAAGAATATTATTTTCGTTTACTTGATTTTGAAATTGTTGAAGTATTTTTCGTTATTTATATTATAATAAACATTACTAAACTATACGAGAACTATCGTTACTAACCAGGGTTTAGTTGATATATAAACGTACTAATTTTTACTTAAATTAATATGTAAGTACATCGGTTATTATGTTTATTTGAATCAAATATTCTCACGATTTGTCATACGATTAATTGCTTATTATTATTACGGTTACGCGTTAGATTTCTGTACATTTTGCACAATAATATTATAACCGCGTATTATTATCGAAAACACGAGGATGAAATAAATTTATACGACATCGGGATTACAAAAATTTAATTCAGTTCCGATAGAATAAAACATAACATTATTACGACTACAGTACGAATAAAAATCACGGTTTACCTATATATATATATTATGTATATATTTCGTAAATGGCGACGAATAATATTAAAACTACTTTATACACAAGAATACAAGATATATTATAATGACCAAATCAATTCATTTGAGACACGAATGTCTCAAATTCTTTAAGACACAAATTTTTTTTAAGCCCTCGGACTTTACGAAAAAATTATATCAGAATAAAAAAAGATTTTTACGATGATAGCCCGTGAGTAACTGTATATTGCTCTACTATATCTTTATCTATTACAATAAAATAATAGTATGACATAAACGACGATAAACTATTAAAGTCTGTACAAGAAATACCATAGTTAGATAAATTACAAGCTGTTTGTCTTTGAATCTAATATTCTATTTATGTAAAAATAGAAACGACGTTACAATCTTACAAACCAAAAAACGTATAAAAAACGTCCGTTCATAAAAAATTTTTTTTTTTAAAAATATAATTTGGTCTAAATATAATTTGATAATATTTTTTTCAATTTATGGAATAAAAAAGTAACCGTGTTATAAAAATATTAGATTATATAATTTAATATAATAAATTATAAATTTTTTTTTTTATAACTTTTACCTACCTTATACCTTCTAGTATTAAGATATATTTTTAATAATTATGAAGTGTGAACATTAAATTATTACCTGTTATAATAATTGACTGTCTACGAGTATTTTGAGGAAATATTTTTTTGTCGACCAGTAAAAATTCCTTAAAAAATGCACGGGTCGAGTGATAATATCGTGATATGAAAATTATACGACGAGTTATATTATATCATATTTTCACCTCGCACGAAGTAGCTGGTGTGCTGAACTCGCGCGGTGGCGTTTCAGAGGAAAGCTATTGCGGCAAACCGCGCGTAAATTTATTGCGGAAAAATTATTATACCAGACGGTATCGCGGTATAGAACAGCTAGAAGGAAAGCATGAAATATTAGCGGATTTAAAAATAAAACCGTATTGTTCTGGAACAACTGGGGGCACGTTCGTTTCGTACTGAAAGTTCTTCGGTGGAAAATTATTATAATTTTTCTTTCGCCCTCGAAATAATTTACAGTTTCTATAATCTGCTGCAGTTTCAATAGTGACTGTGTCGTCTTCTCCGCGTGGCGTTGGACAAACTTGTTATTTTACACACATTAAAATATAATAATATAATAAATATATACGAACGTATAACCGACACAAGAGCATAATAAAATGTTAAAATTATTTAAAAAAATATTCTGTTTATTCTGATTTATGATATATTATACGGATTTGCTACGTTACCATATTATTATTATAATTTACAATAACCAGTAACCACGGTAATATTTTATTGTTACTTTCACATATTACCTATAATATATTGTTTTCGTACGTTTCATTTTGATTTAATATTTTTAAACGTAAAACGTTTTGTACGATTTTTGACGAATTCAGTGTCATTATGTCATGTATAATATTTATCTATTATTGATAGGACGCGGAAGGACGTGACCGTGCAATGTAAACTATTATCCGCGGCGGAGATGGATAGGTACGTGGTTGCCAACATTGGATAGATCAAGTAGATCAACACAAATTGAACTGATTCTACAGGGTCAACGTACGGACGCTTCCACACAGGTGAATGAAAGAGATGTGATAGATTTTGTCATGTACCATCAGCCGGTGTGCAGGGCTTGCAATTTAAAACAAAAGCGACAGCCTCCCGCTCCACAACCATCGTTGGAGGTGAACCCAAAAACTCAGAAATCCAACAGCATTTTGCTCAAAAAACTGGACCACGGCACGCGGAAGGTCGTGACCGTGCAATGTGAACTGTTATCCGCGGCGGAGATGGATACGTGGCCGCCCACATTGGATAGATCAACACAAACTGATCAGATGTTACAGGTCAACGTTCGAACGCTTCCACACAGGTGAATGAACGAGATGTGATTGATAAAGAAACGGCTGCATTTCCGGTGATCGAAATTAAAAAGCCATTAAATCAGTCACCTAAATACCCAAATCTGACAGTACTTCACTCAGAATATTTTTATTATATTAGGTATGAAAATTTATTATTAAACAGTTTGATGTTGTTTTTTTTTATATTAGTAAACAACAACAGTGATAAGGTTAAATTTGTATTTTTATTTCAAATTATTGTATTATATTGTAAACGGGAACGCTCGATCATTGCTTACGATTTCCCGACGTCCGATTATTGTGATTATTCCGAGATTTATATAAAGATCGACGTTTGAATTTAACAGCGCTTCGCGTGACTTTTACATAAAAGATTTACACGGTATTATAACATGTAGTTTATATTTTCAGAGTAAACTATTATATTACGAACATTCCGGGAGAATTATTATTTTTATTCACGTTTTAGTTAATATGTCGGCTGAATGATTTCAAGAATAGGATTCAAAAAGTTTATCGGAAATTCCGTCACATTTTATTGATTATATAGATTGAAAATTGGGTTAAAAAAAAATTTCAACCGTTCGTACTACCGCGCTCGTGATGAAACGTTAAAGTATATAACATATACATTTTATTATCATTTACGTCCCCGCGGGGATGTTTTCGGTTTCGTCTATTGTTAGCATATAAATATTTTATATTATGTAAATCTATAATAAAAATACACCGAAAATGATTTAAAAACCCCTAAAATAAGAAATATGAACTTAAATTTAAAAATTGTTAAAATTGTCAAAAAATGCAAAAAAAAAAAATGAAAAATAAAATTTCTTATTCTAATTTAAAAATACCTTAAACATATTTTTATAACAAAACGAGCGTCATATACGGAAAGCTTCGTCAAATAATGCCAAGTGCATGGAAATCCCAGCCCTAGATATAATATTACGGATTGTACACGAACATAAGGCTCGATTTTTGCGAATCGATTGCCCCGCGAAAACCCGCTTCGCCTCGGGGAGTTACACGCGGAGGGGTGGCATAGTAAAAAAATAAAAATAAAGAAACAATAAAAATACGGTGGCTTCGGGCGAACTAGCGCGGAAAAATAAAGAACGGACGCGGGTATATTATGTGATGGGGTGAAGGGGTGGAAGCACGATATCGAGTTCCGGGGGTAAAAAAAAAAAAAAAAAAAAGGAGTCCACCGCGAAAAACGCTCCGGCGTAGGTGAAAGTCCCCGGGGGCAGATTTACACCGCTCGGCTAGCACCACTCGAACGACGCGTTTCGTACGCGCGCAATTTATTATTATCTCGTCCGGGTCCGCGCGGTGTATATCGATGACGCGCGCTTAACCGTTTCGGGTTTTTGTGTGTAATTTATTATTATATTTTATAACGACGAGAGACGCGATATTACAATACATATTATAATATATTGTATTATTCATGTGTTGTGTGTTAACATGGCAAACAATCGTCCCCCCGAAAACGTTTTACGCACGCGTTATTTGTGTGTACGCGTCGACGAGCTTTGAAACTGACGAACGTCGTGACGCGAGACCATATGGCGCGCGGCGATCGAACTGTCGTGTCCGCCCGGTAAATATGATATAGGCACACTCGTGTAGTTGTCCAACGTGCGAATACAGAGCGATCGTATTATAATTATTATTATTACTATTTTACAGAAACAGTGACAATAATATAATCACTGATTTTTATAACGCGAAATTCCGATAGTCCTGTATAACCTATAGGCCTATAGCCTAGGGGACTTAACTCTTCTACGTTACGTGTGGTATAGCCCCCCCCCCAAAAAAAATTATGCGATTCGTAATTTGAAAAAGACGTTGTTATTAACAATGAAGATATTCTAAACGGACTTTTCTAAAACGGAAGAATAAAATTACCGTAATTCGTAATATTATTTTTTATGTAATAAATTGTTGTTTTAATTACAAATAAAGCGTCGTTATTATTGATGATTTGTGATTGTAAGTTATGTTCGAAATGTAGAGAGAATTTTAGTGTCATGCGAGAGTGTCTAATATGGGTCTGGACACTTTAGCCCCTCCCCTAAATCTGAAATACTATTTGCGCCTACACGCGGCTTTGTTCAAATATTGATATAGGTACCTACGAGGTAAACCGGTCAATAATAATTTTTATCCAGTTTTCATGGTGGTCTCGTTACATAATTACGGGACCCGCATCGCACCAGTACAATTATTATGAAATTATTATACGTATCGGTTATTCTTTTCGACGAGAGGTACCTATAGAATGAGAGTCGCACGGATTCGCAGAAATAACTTTATAAAATTTAAACGATTTTCGCTAATGTCAAAACGAAAATATGTAATTATTATAACGGAAAAATAATATTTTTCCTCTCGATCACGGGAACACACGTTATTATTATATTACAATAATTTTCCATAATTATAATAATGTATAAGTACAAAATACGACGTTAAATTCATTATGGTATCCAACACGTAATTTATAATAATAATAATACGATCAATTGCAATATACAAAAGCTGTTGAACGTTATTTATATATAAATATGTTAGGTTATACATGATTCGCATCTCCCTTACCCCCGTTAACGTATTACACTTCGATTAATTCATTATGTTTTCCGCTTTAACTCGTTACGTCGGTCGATTAGTAAATTAACCCTTTATATACTTCCTATAACTACTACTATAATAATACAGGTTTAAAATGAAATATGGCAGTACGGTTATACAGGTAAAATATAAAAACATAAACGCTTTCACGCAGTCTATTAGAATAACCGATATTAACGTATACCTATACATGTTTTTTTTTTTTTTTTTTTTTTTTTTATATATAAAGTCACCGTAACGTTGAAAATATGCCTCGTAGGGAGCAGTTGTGTTATTTTCTTTTAATTAACTAAATTAAAAGGCTATAAATAAAACGGATAACGTAATAATATATAATGTGTATTATGAAAATAGTCAAGGACGAGTATATGAATTAATAATTATTATTTCGATTCGCGATGAACCTCTATCGGGTCAAGGCTCGTCATCGTAGGTTTACCTACGGTTAACCTAAGTAGGTTTTACGTCGTCATTTGGCACGTGGAAAACTTATTGTTCCACTATTGATATCCGAAATCTAATTAAATTTGAGAAGAGAAAACTCGTATTTTAAAATTCCTCACGTTCTAGTACCACGTGGTTTCGTCAGTTAATAAACGCGATGTATCCACCTATCTCCATGCCTATGTTATGCGCCTAAACTTACAACATGTAACAATATTAGTCGGACGGTCGTTATACGAGTTTACATAACCTATAATACACGCCCGATTATGTCCTCGTACGTAGGTATTAATTATAATATTCGGCACGTATGCGTCTGTCGCGCCGCCCTTATACGTACTTACGAAACACGCGCGTCGTGTGATGCTGTGTGGTGGCACGTACGCGCGCGCGGAGGTAACGTCGTCGCAGCGCCACCGTATATCTCTTGCCACGTCGCGAATGGCGGTGATGATGGTCGGGGTAGGGGCGGCGAGGGGACACCGCGTGGAACGAGAGCAAAATCAATGCTTCCCCTCGCCGCGCGGCCACACACGCATACCGCAGACACGGTGGAAAAACCCGTGCCGCCCACATAAGGTCCGTAACCAAGCAACCGTCGCGCGACAAACTCCACTCGCCGCGGGGGCTATGCGGTACACGATACCGGGGCAGGATGCGCGACGGGAAGGACACGGCGGTGAGGTTATATATGCGTTTGTGTATCTATATATATAATCTCACGGTGGACGAAGGAGAAGGAGGATACACGTGTAAGGGGAAAGGTCGTGGTCGTGCGGGTGTACGAGTTGGGGCGCGCGCCGTGGTACGCGAGGGTGACGGTAGCAGCCGCCGTGGCACGCGGCGGACGCGAACGGCGAAATCGCGTCGGCACGGCACGGCGGGTGAACAAGGGCACGACGGTCGAGAAGAAGAGGTGCGAGGCAGGACATAACCCCGGCAGATCACTTCACACCTCAGCGATCGTTTTCCATTCGTCGGGCGCGCGCGCGCACACACGACTTTTGACGCCTATATTCACACGCCGACGGTCTTTCCACTTTCCGTATTCCTTCTTTTAATATTTATTGGGTACGCCAAGTATATGTACTAATTCTTTTAAGTTTTCGATATGTATAGAAAAACGAGAAAATTTAAACGTGTAAAAATACAGTTACCCTAAACGCGTGTTACTCGGATTTGAAAATTTTGTCGTTATTTACGTTCAAATTAAATGTCGGTATCATCGGTTAGGTTAGTCGGTTAGGCACTAAAGTGTTTTAAATAATAATAATAATAACGATATAATTCTATTTTGGACAACAATCATGGTCGTCGTGATTTTTTTTTTTAAACGATTCCCAGAACAAATCGATAATTTTTACTTTTGGGATTTCCCGTATGTATATATATAATATGTTTATATCTCGTGACCAACACTGCTGCAGAGTGGTTTATAAACTTTTCGACAAACGTTTCAAATTTATAACTGAAAAACGTTCCTCTCTTCATCATTCACATCTCGCACGCTTTTACACTTTATTTTTCGATCGAAAAATAAAAAATAAAACCCTTATAATACAAAAAGTTTTGCGACGATTTTATATATACGTATTTTTTTTAAAAAACTTTTACTAAAAATAAACTTTACAAATTATAAAAGCTATTATTTTTTTTTTTTTATTTTTTATTTTTTTTGGTAAAAAATAATAAAATAAAATTTAACATTGATATTTTTAGCGATCAAATTGTACGCGTAAATTATATACCGTCGCCTCACACACTATATAAATATATTACATTTGTACGGAATCGTTTTACTTCGACGATTAGTCTGTTTGATAAGTTATTAAGAGCAACAAGTGCAAATATAATAATAAATAGCAACTTCTGTAAATAATATAGAGACGAATCGTTTCTGTACATTACCGCACGATAACTTTTCAAATTACTATCGTCGCTTCTTCGTCGTGATGACACACATTCGCCATAAACTTACCCGGGTCGTTTATGGGTCAGGTCAAAACGATAAAAAAAAAAAAAACGATTTTGCCAGAATTATGACATTTAATCACGTTATATATCGATACGGATAAATTATTACATTCCAGATATATTTATAAATATCGTATTTTATGCACATTTTTTTATTTGTTATAGTGTTATATTTTTGGTCCTGTCCGTTCAACAAAATCTTAATTATTCAATTAAACGTATAAATAAACCAACTACTTATAGTCTATCATATTATTTAGTTGGTAAGTATACTCTTCCTGTGTCCTACAGTGATAATTCGGCGCGTATCGTTATGAAATGAATCGCTAACTGCAGATGGGGACAAGTCCATTTTTATCAATTTTGATTTTATTATCATTTTTCATTAAGCACGCGTGAATACATCGTTTACTGCAGATAGGAGTCAAATTCGATTATCAAAACAATAAAAATATACTGTTTGGAAATTCTTGTTTACTATAGAAAGGGAACATGTCCATATTTGGTTATTGATCATTCCTGAAAAATTAGGAAAAGTGGACTTGTCCCCTTTCTGCAGTTAGCGATTCAAATATTATTTCCACCGTGTCGTTGAAAAATCTGGTCGAAAATCATTAACTCAATATTATAATAATGTGTAGGTATTACGAACGAAAATTATAATGTATATATACGTACAAATAATAATAATTACACCTGTATGGTATACATGGTAATTACCAAAAATGTATACGTAATGGCTAGACACAATATAATATAGGTAATGATTATTATTCAAAAACAGCCTCTGGCCAGAACGCGCATATTATACAGACGTTTCATTCGCAATTATTATAATTGTAGTTTTAAAACTATTGGGATTACAATATTATTGGAATATAAAATACACAATATTAGAAGGATGTAATCACAGTGATCGAGAAGTCGTCATCTTTATATGTATGTGAAATCGAAGGGGCAATAATTATATTTTTATATACCACGACCAACGTACAAGAATATATGTACAGTCATAGTTTGAAATTATGCGTTATAAATTCACATGTGGATAAAAATAAAGCGCGTAGAAACGTTTTTTTTTATTTAATTTATTTTTTATCAGTGTAAATTAATAATAATGATAAAAAAAAAATAAATACATATTATTATTATAATATTATAATCGATTGGCCGTATTGACAGTGCGGAATTATAATAATAACAAATACAATATTAATTTATAGCCGCCCGTTTAATATAATATACTGAAATTAATATTTTAATATTGATATTCGTTGTTTACTTTACGACCGTTTGACTATCATTGATAATATATTATTGATAAGAATATAAAAAAAATATATATTAATTTAATTTAGTATATTAATACTGCCTTGAAACACGAATAATATTTAAAAATAAAACATTTTTAAATTGAAATTGTTAGTCCGTTATTTTTATAATCGGGGTAAACGTTAATTGTTTTTAAAATGAGACGTCAGAAATTTAAAAATAAAACAAGGAGAATATATAAATACGAGCAATATTATAATATATATCTTCTAAGGAAAAAAAAATACACGACTTATAAAATGTTATAATGTGTAATGTTTTTGAAACTTCAAAGTGAGTTAAAATACTAATAAAAAGACTGAAATATTATTTATATAAGAATTGAAAACTACTCGGAATACTACGTGGATATTAAATAAATGTACTATTTATATTTATACTTACCTATACGTTGTATCGAACATATAGAATTCGATTAAAAAACTAAATGAACATCGTCCAATGACGTCCGTCATTCGATATTGATTTTTACAAGTTATATAGCTAGGTTATACCTAACCTATATAATAAAAGTGTATATTTTATACTGTAACTATACCTTGTATACAGACACGTTACCTTGTTATTATATTTCCAATAACCGGGTACGCGGTAATCATAATTTATATAAAAATCAAAAGTATAACGGTTAACCGATATTATAGCATCGGACTGTCGACAGAACATATGGGCACGGTTGGAGGATGACCGCCTATACGAAAAGATATCATATGGTTTGACGACGGAGCAACAGCAGGATAATAGAAATTGTCCTGTCGGCGGCACCCGCAACAAGAGCACAGGACAACGAAGGATATTACTTTCGCGTATGTAAAACATATTTTCTAAAAATATAATACAATTGCGTTATTATTATTATTATTATTATTATCGCGGTCGCGTTCTCGTATATTTTTTTTTCTCTTTCGCGCCATCCTTGTCGCCGCCTCACAGACCAAAGTCATTAATCACATGCGTCTCTCTTGTGGCGTTCGTTATACAGAATATAATATTGTATAGGCAATACGAAGAAAAGTAAGGAGAAACGTATCACAAAGACACCGGCCGCGGCGGTATGGCGCCCGCGAACGTGGACCCGTGACGGTGACGAAAAGCATCTCGTCGTGGGTCCGACGAAGCATAATGAGAAGGAGGAGGAGATGAAAAAGTGAAAAGAAGAAGTAGAAGAAGAAGAAGAAGAAGAGAAGAAGAAGAGAAGAAGAAGAGAAGAAGAAAAAAAATGGAACAATAGACGCACGACGGCGCGTATACACCTGTACCATAATATGACGTGTGTATTGTATTCCGTGGCGTGGTCGCGACACCTATTGTGCGCGGCGGGCTCGCAAAGGGAAAATATAAATATAAAAAAAAATAAAAAAACGACCGAACTCGACTAGACTCCGCGACGAGGTCAACCCAGTAATATTATTATAGTAATATTAAAAATAATAATAATAATAATAATCATCATAAAAATAATAATAATAATAATAATATATAGCGTCTTATATTAATATTATAAAAAAAAAGAACGCGTGTGTATTGTTATTACACGAGCGACAAACGCGGCGAGAACCTACTTTTTTTTCTTATCATAATAATTTATTATTTATTATTATTATTATTATTATTATTATTATTATTATTATTATTATT
>JAIUCT010000013.1:10133337-10150974 GCA_021307375.1 Tetraneura akinire | reverse complement strand
ATTATTATTATTATTATTATTATTATTATTATTATTATTATTATTATCGATGCGCGTTGGCGTATTATTTTCTGGCCGTCGGTGATCGCGAGCAGGCGTTGATTGATTGATTATAACGTCGTCGTCACTCGTCATCGTTGTGTAAACACAAATATTAATATACGAGTATTATTATATCCGGCCTACGAATTCTGTGTCGCATACCAATACCACGGTTATTGTAACACGCGCGTGGCTTGGTACGACCAAATAAACGATCGTTCGAAGTTCGAAGACGTTTATCTTGAAGTTCGCGCGGGATCGACGGTATCTATCCGGTTACTGTCGGTTGCTATAAACGAGGGATGTTATATTTATATAACCGCGGTATAAATTTATAATTATTATATATTGTAATATATAACGATGACGTGTGTGTACCGTAATCGTGGTAAATCGGTCGGGGGTCAATAAACGATTACATTTTTATTGGGCAATTTGTTTTTTTTTTCGAAAAAAAAAAAAAGAAACAAAATCAAATCGCGCCCATAAAATGTATATCGTGTATACATTTTTAACCGCTATACACAAACACTGACGGTGTTATGTTCAAATTATTTTTACCTGAATCGAAATAAATCATAACTGCACTCCACGAGGGTGTTACTGCTGCTACAGCGGTTACTCGGTTATTATTATATACCGTACTTAAATCTCAAATAGGTACCTACTTTTTTTTTTATATACCCAAAACCTGGTATAAAAATTTACCACACATATATATTATATATTTAACGAAAATATTTGATCCGTGTAAATTCCTCTTCCATCGTCACTCGTTTAATTATAATTTATAATATATTATGTATAAAATTTTCCGGACCAATGCGTTTATAGGACAAACGACACGAAAATTTTTATGTTGACTTATATATAATTACATTTTTTATTTCCGGCGAAGAGTGGAATGTTTTAGTTTTAGTTTTACAACGAGGTGTACTTAGTTTTTTATTTTCTTATTTCATACGTATATGAAACGTGTTTTGGAGTAGAAATAATGATGGTCGCGTCCGAAAATGATGGGGTATGAATTCAATAGAGAATTTTATTTATTTAGTAAATACTTGGTAGTTCAATTTCTTTTTTAAATTTTCCGATCGTTTCTAATTTATATACGAAAAGAAAAAATTACCCCCAAAAAATTGTGGAAACCAGTAAATTTCAAGGAAAATATAATTTTGATTTACTCGACTTCACTTATTTTATTATCGACTATAATATTATAGAAAAATGTACAAGTCAGTGAGACTTGAAAATGCACACGTGCGTATTACATAATGTACCTAATAAAATTTTGAAACTTTTACTTTGATTTATAAGTTTTTATAGTATTTTTTTACTGAATGTATCCAAATTATATACGAATAATTTATCGCTTTTTCGCGAATACGAAATGATTTATCGTTGTAATACCTTTACTCTCTTTCTAAAGATTCATTCAGCTGGGCTTTTTACTTTCTCTTTATAGTTAAGATTTTATTATAATAATAATTATAATATTTCAATCCGGATGGTTTTTAACTGTTTTAGTCACAATATTGACAAGAATCGAGTTATTTTTAACGAGATCGATAAAAAAAAAAATAATAATAATAATGATAATAATAATATGATAACGAACAAGGCCGTAGGAACAACGTCGACCGTCGATTCGGCGAGAGAATAGATCGGGGCAACAACATTTTATAATATATTCATACGCCCGTGTATAATATTATAATTGCAAAAGGGTGTGTGTGTGTGTTGTATGTATAATATTATTATTTTCTGGGTCGAAGAAGCGCTTACGTTTAACGATTATTATACGGTATTATCCATATACTTGTTTTTATTATATATATTTTTGTAAAACAAAAGGGGATGATGACGACGGTGAGACTATTATTATAATTATTATTATTATTATTATAATTATTATTATTATTATTATTATTATTATTATTATTATAATTATTATTATTATTATTATTATTATTATTATTATTATTATTATTATTATTATTATTATTATTATTATTATTATTATTATTATTATTATCCAGCATGAACTGCATTATACTAAACGTCATACCCTTTCGTTTGTTAACGTTTCCAGCTGCTTCCGAATGCGATTTCATGTTAGACTTATATAATATATAAATATTCGCATTCCAGACTGGGTTAAATCTCACACAATCGATTTTGTAATATTTTATCGTTTAATATTGTGATGTACACCTGAACTCAGAAAAATGATCCGAGTTTATTATTTTTATGAAAATGTGATGAGGATATATCTATTTTTTTTTCTTTAAAATCGTATTTATTTCCGTCATCTTAGTCTTAGTGATGATTTAACAGTCCGCATGTGAGTATAAAATGTAATATTTTATAGGATTTTTATATAAATCGAATAACCGAGTTCACAATTTCTACGAGCGATTTATAGTCCGTGAATTTTTTTTTGATTGACTCGAATTCGGATCGTTTTTTACCAGAATTATTTACTGTAAGCATAATATGTGATTTACAGTAATTGTATAAATATAATTGATAAGAATTTTTGTTTCTCGATTCTCCTGAACAGTATTTAATTAAGGGGATTGAAAATTGTACGTACAGATGTGTAATACTCTGAAAGAACCAGTAAAATATAGTATGACCATCGTTGAAACGTTTACAATGGTTTAAACGTATTTTTGAACGTTATGAATTTACGATATATAAATTTCACAAGAGCTAAAATTAATATAGAAAAAAAAAAAAAATACACGACGTCTAAGAATAATAAAAGTGATTAATTTAAAAATAATATAATATTATTATTAGTCCTGTGTCGAGTAATCGATCGTAATTCTATATAAAATGAGAAACATTATACAAGTATAGGCGCGTAAAAGTTAGGTTAGGTTACGATACACACAGATTAAACGGTACAAAATTTTACATTATAATTTACGAGTATATAACTATTATATTATATAGCAGTCCTTGGATACAGGTGTGTACGTGTATAATAGCGGTATTGTTACGGCGTGTAATTGGTAACCGCACTATCGTTTTATTTTATTATTTTTTTTTTCAAACCCTTTCCGATTGAATTAAACGCGCGATTCTCCGAATATGAAAATGATTAAAAATTGAAAAAAAAAAAAGAAATAACGGTAAAAATTATTGATAAGAAAATATATAATCTATATGCTATATCAGTGATTCTCAACTGGGGTGACATAATCTCAGTGTAAGGGTGACATAAATTATTATTATGAAGCTTGAAGGTATAAGAAAAAATAAGAGTAATTATTTTTTTTTTAAATAAAATTTTACTGTCTTAATGACCGGAGTAACGTCTGTTCTTTAATAAACACCTTGGCATTAAATACATTAATATAATTATTAATGTATATTTCGATATATATTCTTTTTATGTCTGAAGACACCTTTACTACCCGAAATAATGCTTCGATTTTCACGAATAGCATATGTTTCCTGTTGAAAAGTGGACGTAATTGGTACTTTATTTAGGTCATTTTTCGAATTTGTCAAAATTGACCCTATGCGATAGAAAAAACGACGAAAAAACTGTATTTTTCACGAAAACTGAAATTTCGACGAAATCGTTTTTTCCAATGCGATGGTTTATCAGCTCTTATTCTTCCTTTTTTTTTTTTTTTTTGATAATAGACTATCTCCCCCAGTCGAGAGTTATCGTTTTGAAGGCGAGTCGATTACGATTTTTCGAGAGACAATATAGTGCAATAAATACTTTACGTTAATTATATTTAATTTTTTTAATCCAGTCACCACGTGGTATTTATATACGCGTATAATATATTATATTAATGTCGTTGTTATTATTATCACGGGCGGATTGACGAGCGAACAAAATGCGTATATTAGAAATATCCGAACGGATTTCGAGTAGAAATAATCGAATGGGTTCGAGGAACGCGGAAAACCGTGTCTTTCGCGCGGCGTGCGCGTGGAATTATAATGCGCGCGTTATCGCGTGACGTTAATTTATGGGCCAGTACATTATCTTATGTGTGTGTGTGTGTGTCAAGTGTATACAGAGTGATAGAAATTACAAAATGAAACTCCGTCTAACTATAAAATATTACGATCGCTCCGTATATGCGGAAATTTGTAGCTATTTTTTGTTTCTTTTCAAAATTATGTCTTTAAACGAAACATAATACGTAATAATTGTCTCGCAAAAAAGCTAATTTTTATATTAAATATATTAATATAAATATTACTAGCTAAGTATAAATATTTAAGAAAGTTTTTTTTGTTTTTTTCTCGTTTTCGTATTCATATGCGGAAAGTATACTTTCTTATTATATAGTCGTCGTGATTTCCCGAGAATCGTTTTTCTTTTTTCGCGGGCGCGCCCGGTTATTTATATCTTCTCTCTCCCCGAGCTGCAAATCTTATTCGAGTCATTAAATATTGCTATACTATATCGCTCCGTTCGCCCACACCTGGTATATTATATTATACCGACGAAGTTATACCGCGTATACCGCGACCCGTACGTACGGTTACGTGCGGTTGATACCGTCATTTTTCTCCGTTATATCCATCGTGGAAAATACGCGCGCGCGTCGTGCAGATGGTATAGGTACCTATATATAAGTTTACCGCGACCGGTGATTTCGCAAACGACTATAGGTATACATTTCGGCGCGGCCAGAAAAATCTTTTCCGAGACTCGTTATTTATTGGCTGACGGTCGTTCTTTTTTCCGATATATACGAGTATATACTAAATATTTAATCTCTGTAAATCCAAAATTTAATCGTATTATCTCGCAACACATCGTACATTGTATATAAAAAGTAACTTTTGTCTTTTTATTTCGTTCGCGCCAGCGTCGTTTTCAGTCCTTTCAGAAGTCGTTTTCGGATAAAAAAATAAACGCGACCGCAACAAAATCTACTACCTACTGTTTGATTTTTAACTTATTTAAAAACGAAACCCACACAGAGTGTTGTTCTATGTAATAATGCTATTTAATTCTAAAAAAAAAAAAAAAAAAAACGATTATTGATAATATTAATTTTATATACGTATAGTCGTAGTTCCGCGATATTCATTTCTTTCGACGAACGAGGATTCGAGGATTCTTATTTCCTCGATGACCTGCTCCGGCGTGCAGATTTTCATTAAATAATACGACTCGCAAAAGATTAAGTACGCATTACCGTATAGTTTTATTATAATAAAATAAGTATACGGTTTAACAAACAAATTATTGTAATATGTGATGTGGTCGATTACAGATTTTTAAACTAGGTTTTAAATTTTTAAAGTATTCGTTTAGTTTGGAAGTCGCCTGCACGTAAACTTAAACAAAAAATGTGGCAATTTCTACGTTATCGACTTTATAGGGAAAATTATATTTTTCGTATACGCACATAAACATTCTGTTCGGTTTAAGTCATTCGGACCGGATCTTTTTTTTCACCAAACGTTCTTATCCAATTGATTTCATAAGGTGAGACTTACGACGGTAAAAAAACAAAAAAAAAAAACAGTAGAAAACGCATTAAATTAATATTATTTTCATTTAACGCCATAATTTAATACCGATTTTTTTTTTGTGACTTTATACACCCGTGATGTAATCGTCCGGCAAAATATCGAATTTTTTTTTTAGTAACGCGTAATATTTTATTATAATATACTCGTATAACGAATTCGGTGAAAGTCAAATATCATAATATTATCATCGGAGCATTTCCATTGAATGATATACGAGTCAAACGAACATTATTATAATAATAATATCATATGTACACACTTACTTTTATAGAATAATAATAATATTTTTTATTTTTTTGTGTACGTTTAGATATTCAATTTTAGATAAACGTTTTTTTTTTTTTTTAATCAACACGTGATATATTGTATACATCAGTTCAAAATTTTGATAGAGATAAACGACTTCGATGTACCGATAAAACTATATACCACCTTTTTACTTTACACACAATGCTTATAAATCGTATGTAGGTATATATTATATAAATTTGTAAAAAAAAAAATTAACTTGTTAAAAATTGATTTAGAACGAATTGGAAAGTATATATATATAAAAAAAAAAAAAATTGAAAAAATATTTGATATCGATATTTGAAATACGTGATGGTATAAAGTTAAATATTGATAAAAATATAATTTAAATAATATTACAATATTTATGATCTCGTATGTAAAATAACATGGAATCCTTTTATGGACAATTTTATAAAATACTATATAATATATAATATATGTCAAATATATTTGCAGACTGGTGTACATAAATACATAAAAGGGGTGAATCAATTTCAAAATTTAATATCAACCAAATAAATATATTTTCGGATAAACCAACGTCCGAAAGTTAATTAAAATAATATTTAAAATAAAAAAAATTGTCAAAATTTTGTGAAACGTATAGTTAAAATTTGATGTATTTTAATTTATGTAAACGAGCGATAATTATATATAAATTGATATTTTTCGAACGATCAAAAACAAAAAAGTTGCTATCGTCCTTCGACAATATAACAATAACAATAAAGAAATACGATCGACCCGGAGAATTAAAGATTATATTATGTGTGCGTCAGAACCACGGTATTAGTATAATATATAATTCGATAACACAATAATAAAAAAATATTATTTATCTATACCGTGGTCGGAGTTACGCGAATACTCTATCAATAAAGCTAAAACCGTTGTGTACTCGTATTCTTCGCGTGTCTCGTTCGTTTGGAAGTCGATGACCGGGAAAAATACAAATCGTTTAAGAAAAAAAAAAGGTAAATTTTCGAAACTATTGAATTTCTAACGTCGTCTCGGGCATTAATAATGTATTTATATAATATCACAGATACGATATATAAATATACTTTTATATATATATATATATATATACAAAAAATAAAATTTATTTATAACGCCTCCACAGTATATTCAACGTCTAGGGGTTGTTTTCTTTTCATTATCGTCGCGCGCCCAGGAGTTTTTCCAAGGGTTTTCGTATAAAACTACCCCCGTATCCCCGCACTTTTCCTCTGGCTTATATCCTGTCGGAAAATCGCACGAGCACGTAATAAAATAAAATAATAATAATAATAAAAAAAAAAAAAGAACATAAAATAAACGGCCCAAGGACCTCGCGCGAATAGTTTTCATTACGCGCGTATACCCTAAACGACGCTTTTTGAATTTTTGAACAGGGTTATTATTTTTCTTTATATATATACAAACTCCCGAAGTCCCGAGGCTGCTGCTTCGCGAAATATGCGAAAGTATATTTGTTGACGCGCTTTTCTCCACCTATTATATATTATAATATACCGCCGTCTATATTTAAATATTTTTCATTTCATTTTTTCACATTTTCTTTCCAAAAACGTGTCAATAATACGCATTTATATATTATATTTTATATAATTTACGGATTTACGAGGGGAGGGGGTCCATGTGGTCTGGACCACCCCCATCCCCCAGATACCGATATTAAGTTATATATTTGAAATATATACTTAAATTTATTTATTACGCGAAAAAGTAATTTAGAGGTGTACTATAAATAGTTCATATTTAACAATTATCGTTTAAATTTTAAACGGATTCGTTATTGTAATATTTTCATTAGTAAATAAATTATACGTTAAAACAATTACAAATTAATTAATTATAGTATAATATGAATATAAATATCATACATTATATAAAATTATAGTTTAAAGTATAATTTAATCGATTCTATTGTTATATTAAGTAAAATAAATATAAATTTATTTTTATTTTTTTTATTATCGTATATTTTAAGTAGGTATAATTTTAAACTAATTAAAACATAATTTTAATGACTATTATAGTAAATATTAGAAATATAATAATACTCGTATTTATTAAAATTTATAGAAATCGATGATATTATAAATTTATGATTTATACAATTTTTTATTGAGATTTTTAACTTTCAATATTTTAGTTTTGGATAACTATAAAAACTTTTTTTTTGAAATTTGTCATTTCGATACTGAAATAGTTGTGAAGTTTTATGAAAATGTTTTCAAAACGTTCCTCAGTTTATTTTTCATATATTATATAGTTGTTTAATTTATATAACTTATAAAGTATATTATAATATATAGTATTTAAAATTATTTTTAAATATTTTTAGTATTCTTATTGAATATACGTACAAAAATAATGTTATATATAGCGTATAATGTATTTAAATCACTTAATATTTTATTTTTAAATGGAAATTCACTTTCAAAAATTTACAAATTCCAGTATAAATAGATATATGATGTATAATGTAATATATTGATAAAAAAATAATTAAAATTGATAAAAAATCGTTGTGGTTTCCTCGTATAGTCGTATATAACAATAAAATAGCAGGAATGTGAAATGAACAAAAATATATACCTAAACGATTGACTTATACGAGCATAACCATATGTAATAGTAATACAAGGAAAATAATAATAATAATAATATTATATTTTAAAATAACGAAATAAATAATATAATATTATGTATTTGAAATATTTAGTTGGGTATACGCGCCTATATATGAATAAATTTAGTTATAGACTTTAATAGTGGAAACGTCAAAACATCTCAGCGGGAGACGAGTTCCTTTATACTATATACATATATTTATATATGTATCTGGAATGAAAACGTCAAAAACAGTGAATAATAATAAACGCATACAGAAATATTATTACTATATATATACGACGACAGTGATAAGGAGAAGAGGTTATAATAATAATAATACGAAGAAAAAGAGTAGGAAACGAGGGGAAAAAAAGATGTCATCGTCACCATGGTGACACTATATAAGATATAAATATATATATATATATAATATGTATATGATGGAAGAGGGTTGCGAGCGTGCCACGAGATAGGAGGAAATATCTTACTCGAACAGATACGTCTCAGCGCCGTAAGGGGTGAAGAAAAACGCGAAGAGGAATATTCCGTGTCGTTGCGGCCGTCTTATATATAAATATATATACACGTGAATGCATAGGAAACGGGGTAGCTGTATACAAAGGGATGATAAAAGGGAGGAACGGGGGAAAAGAGGATAAAAAAAAGGGATGAAAATCTCCCTAGGCGATTTTATGTATTATATATATATATATATGTATATATATATAAAAAAAAAAAAAAAAAAACACTTACGGAGTCGAAAGGGACTTCTTAAGATCCTGCAGCTCGTTCTCTTTTTTCCATCCACGTTTTCTTATATATTTCTTTCTTTCTTTCATTCTTTTTTTTTTTTTTTTTTTTTGTTCAGGAATTTAGTCCGCACGCATTTATTTTCTTTTTCCGTTCTCCTCTCCCCCCTATGTATACGACTCATTCCTCCCTTCCGTTTTAACTCTCCTCGCTCGCCCACATACATTCGGTTCCTCTCCGCGCCAGTCCGCGTTCACATTCTTTCCACCCTCTGCCCCTACAGCCGATCCCGACAACCCCCTGCGCTTTCACCCCGTTTCCGATGCTCCGGCTGCTGGCGCTGCAGCTGCCGCAAAGCTCAGCAAAGGCCCCGGGATTTTCTTCTATTCATTATTTATCCGGGTCCCGGCGTGAAAACCTTATCAAGATTTTTAAATTGATTCCGTCGATTTTCCCATTCCCAACAGACGCCTTTCAATCCACTGTAATAATAATAATAATAATAATAATAATAATATAATATAACCTATAATATAATACTATCGCTATACGATATATTATATTAAACATGGACCGTCGGCCGGTGACGACAGCAGACGAATATAACCATTACTTAACCACTATAACCTTTACATATTATACCGCGGTTCATATAAGCTCGTATAACGTGTTATACGCGCGTTCTATACAGCCAAACTTTATATATGTATATATAAAATAATATTGTAAGCATTAAACAAATAATAATTTCCTCGCGACGAAAAAATATATTATGCGGTTAAAAGCGAACGATTGCGAAAATTCCCGCAAATACATATAATTGTATTTATTATTATGTCGTATTTGCGAAATATATATAGAGTTTAACGAATAAATATTTGCGTTTCATCGGGATATTTAGATTTTAAGATAAATTCGTATAAAAAAAAAAAATAAAAAATAAAAAATGAACCGTTTCGATTTATTCGTAACACTCCATTACTTCGGCGAGCAAAAGTTTATTTATATACATATATATTCACAAAATATATATGTTACAAAGGTATATTATTAACTTTGAAAACTTCGAAAAATATTCACGACCTTATTCCACCGTCCCGTTCGAGTACGCATATATACAGAAAGAAAAAAATAATAAATAAAATACATTAATATATTTATGATAAAATTTTAATGATAATAAAAAAAAAAAATTTATTATTTATTTTAAATACTGATAAAGTGATAATTTTTACTGGCCAAACGACTTCTGTGATAGTATATAAATTAATACTATATATACTCGTATATATAATAAATATTATGAGTATCACGACAAATTATTATTCGATTGGTGTGAAATTCAACTGACTAACATATCGCTCCAGATTTCTTAAAAAACGATATTAGATAAATAATAGTGGCTATATTATATACGCATGCGCAGTAAATTTCTGCAGATAGATATATAATTTAATAATGTATATAATAAAATACAATGATCGTATAATGTAGACTTGGAAATTTTAACGCGTTGTTTAAAAATCCTAAATTTATGTTCATCATTACGAGTATACTCGTATATACGAGTATATTACAGGTATACGAGTATAATTAATATTCTTTGGACATAATAGTACTGATGTTCATTCGCTTTCAGGGGTGCCAAAATCGCGAAATTGAAAAAAAATGGACATAAAACTTGTGTGCTTTAATGTATCGATATACTCTGTACAAGTATACGAATAAATATAAATAATATAGTTGATAACGTTCTAGAAATGATAACAAAACATAATATATATAGTGATTTATATTAGGTATGTATGAAAAACGTTAACTATATATACGACGGAATACCTGTAACGGAAAAAATAAAATAATTAAATCGGTTATGTAAAATAAGACTTAACTATATATGTAGACTTTACTTTTAAGAATAATATATATGTAAATATTATATAGGTATGCGTTGAATAGTGGTTAAAAAAGTTGTTTTCGGCTGGAAAGAAAATGTGCTTTTTTTTCTCCAGAAGTTCTGCGCGTCGAGGATTACAAAGAGAAAATTGGATCAATAATTTATTTAAATTGAATAATATTTATACGATGATAAATAATATCGTATATTTTTTATTTCATAAAATCGAGATATTATATTTTTAATTATTCGTAGAATATTTTTCGTGTTGTTCGGTTCAAGTTTTAGAACATATAATGGTACACAAAATTAAATTAATTATTAATTATTCTAAGTAATTAATTATTAATATAACTAATTAATATATTAATAGTAATTAATTATTATCTTTTTGCGATTATAAAACGTCATGATATAATACTCGTATTATAATATGTATAAAACACGACGGATTTCACAGATTTCGAATTATACGATATCTAATTATTGTCAATATAACACCGCGATGACAAGACGACCATTTTAACAAATAAGAGCTCCTATATAATATTTATATTATAATATAGATGAGTCTTCCAAAACTGTAAAAATATTACAGGGGTGGCCAACCTGCCATTCGCGACTTACTTCTATAAGACTCGGTAATTTTTTTACTAATTTAAGTATTTTTGTTTTGTTATTTGGGTAAATGTAATATATTTTATTAGTTTGAATTTTTTTTTGTAAGGCTTTTGAAGTCCGAATTTACCTCATTATTGTACATTTTATTACTATACCTTCATATATTTATATTTTAATCTAATATAAAATTGAACGAACGGGACGTTAAAATTCTCCTACAAAAATATAGATATAAATTAAGAAATTTCTAATTTTTCTTGGCTCTTAAATTTAAATACGCCTTACAATTTTCCGATGTGGCTCGTAAGTTGGCCATCCCTGATATATTTTATATAGTGCGCGTATACGTAAAGAAAGAATAATATATACGAGTATATTATGTTATATACAACGTGCGCAGGTATTCAAAAAAATACCTATCGAACGAGTAATCGAATGTCAACGCGTAGGTGTATACATTATTTTATATTATATATACGTACAAAACATCATCCTGTATATTATTATATTATATACATATTATGATATAGTGTATGAAAATCCAATATAGTATTATGACTTACGAGTGTATTGAAACGTATACCTCTCGTATGCTGGTTAAGGTTTTAACACACGATACGACGCTTTTTATAATAATATACGATAATATTGTATAGATATAATACAACGTATACGATTATATTCAGACTCGTCGTCTCGGCAACAAACCGATATAAAATAATATATATATATTATATTACGATATGTGTATATGCGCCCACAGCAAAGGAGAAATTATTTATTTTTTATAATATTTTTTTTTTTAAAAAAAAAAAACCACCGGGTAGAACTTGTTTTCGATATTTTATTACGTATTTATAAGTCGAAAATATTAAATTATACGAAACACATAAATGATCCGTCAAGTCTATACGTCCACACAACAAATGTCAGTTTTCATATGTTGTTTTCATGACTTTTGGTATACTTATATAATATATCTAGCTAATACATATACCTATACATATTATTATTATTTCCTAACAATAATAATAATAATAATAATAATAATAATAATAATAAGAATAATAATAATAATAATAATAATAATAATAATAATAATAATAATAATAATAATAATAATAATAAGAATAAGAATAAATTAATAATATTAAAATTAAAAATCTCCAAAAAGTATACTATTAATACGTATTATAATAGTATTTTAATTATTTAAATCATTATTACATATTATACGAGTATATTAAAATGATTTTGTAAAATTCCTAATTGTGTATAAGTAAGAATTAATAATTATTGTAATAATTATACTATATATTTAATATTATTATGTATAAATTTGCAGTAATTTCTTTTTGAAAAAAATCATAAAAATTGTACTTTTATAATATGATGTATGTTGGGCAATGCAATAATACATTCTTTTATAGAAATATACCAATTTTTTACACTTTAGTATTTTTAATTTTTATTATTGCGAGCTGTTAGTATAATATAAAATAATATTGTTTTGAAGACAAATCATATTGTTCCACGTCAAATAGTGTTGTGATATTCTAATTATTTTTAACGCGATTTTATTAATATATTATAAATTTATAATTATTAAATTGATAAAATTATAATTACAAAATGAAATAATATGCTAACTACTATATTATAATTGAAATACATGATTTTATGAAATCTGCAGCAATACCAATTATTATCGTATTTATTATTTCTTTTTGATATTTTAAAATCGTGTAAATTTCGTATTTCTTGTTGACGTTCGCGAAAATATATAAAATAAAATTATTACATAAAATTAATAAGAATATTTTAAAGACATAATATCATATTTTATATAACATAATATTTTCTATAATATAAAAGTCTACATAAATGCGTGTAATATGTTTCAAAAGTGTAAATTATAACATGTGCGAGTTGAATGTGCAAAGTTTTAACTTCAAACAGAATAGTAATATAATAAAACGAATGAATATATTATAATAATAGTTAATTTAAAAACGTGAATACATATTATATTATATAGAACTCCTTGGACTAATTTTTAGCTATTATTAGATATTAAATTATTACTTTTCAATTTTTCATAAACTTGTAAAGATGATGCAACATCTGAATATTAATTTTGGATACATAAATGGATAAATGTCTAATTTTCTAGTGTTATAGATTCAATATAGACAATACTATTTATTATATACGAGTGATTCTCAACCTACCTTATACTGTCCTCTATGGGAGTCTATCCAAATAATTATTTATATATATAATACAATAAAAAAGCATGTGAAATTTACTTGAGATCGACTTTTTCATTTTTTAAAATTTATTCCCTCTTGTATAGAGAAAAATTAACATTACAATTTTGAAAATTGAAAAATAATGAAAAATAAAAGGAATTCAACAAATAATTTTTGCAAAAAGTGGAAAAGTCGATCTCAAGTAAACTTTATGACAAATTCGAATATGTTCTTAGAAATGTAATTGGAAAAAAAGAACAGCCTGTACGATTGACAAAAGTTCAGGTATATGTATTGGGAAAAAATTCAGCCGGTATCCAATCCCCTTAAAACTATAATATTTATGTTATATATATTAGTATTCGTTTTTTTAACAATAACAGTTTATTAATAGCAATAATTATTGAAAAACGCGCGTTAAGTACAATATTATAATAATGGAATATCTGCAATAATTGGAGAGTCGATGATGAGTCGTACCTAATAAAAATAATTTCGTACCATATATATATATATAATTTGAATTTATAACTTTGAGAATCACTGATCTAGAATATTCTAGAATCTAGACGATGCGAATCCAAGAAGTCCTGGAGGTCAAATTATCATAAAATGAAAATGAAAAAAAAATTCATCATATTTTATTATATTATATACGTCGGCGTTATATAGCAAAGAGTCATCCTCGCGCACGTCATTATTAAACATCGCATCGTCGTGTAGGTACTTATACGTATTATATCAAAAAAAAAAAAATAATATAATATTATCACGCGTCGATATGATAACAGCGACGGACTCGAACTCGATATATGATTATATATTATAAATTCGCGTTTCTTTTTTTTATTCTCCCGACCGACAATTTATCTTGTCCTTGTGACCTTTTTTTTTCGTTTTAATTTCATATTTTTTTTGTTTTTTTTTTTTTTTTTATAGTTATACTAAATACGAATACTGAAGAGTATCAAACAACAGGTCGTCGTCACACGATTCGTATGTTATTTAAATAATATTAAATTTATAATATTACACGTACGTGTCGGTCGGTATAGGAGGAGCGACGGGCCGGCCGCGACAATCCAATCCGGTCGGACACGAACAGTCCTACTCTATACCCCTCCACGCACGCACGCACACACACACACACAGGACATAATAATATGTATTTATGTACATAGATTTACTCACACAAACCGACGACGACATCACGTCACTTGTTCAGTGAGAGTACACTTGTCTTAACATGCACTACTCCTACCTCGAGACGCGCGCGTACAAGTCTCCACGAGATTCAAGCGGATGCGCGTCTATTTTATCATCGTATTTATATCGTATAAAAAATTAAAAACCGTTCGAAAGCAGCGATGAGATTCTGCATGTGAAGAAAAATCTTTATTTGGCCGCGATTTTCATACGCGTTTCATATATTACGATTTTAATTTATTTTAAATATACCTAATAACATTCGTTTTATTACGAAAATGTGTCGTTATATAGATTATAAAAAACAAAATAACGTTAAAAAATAAACGCGTCGTTTTTCCAATACGATTCGTTATATCGTCAAATGTCTGCTAAGTAAACGTCGGTAGAAAAACGTATATTGTGACATTGAGGTTATATTATGATGATGTATGATGTTCAGAGTTCAGACACATTTTCCTCTTTTCAAAATATTATTATATACGCCTTTATTACAATATTATAAAATGATTTATTGAATATTTGTTGTTAATAATGTTGGAATAAATTAATAATAACGATATTATTATAACTGTCTATTAAAAGTCATCGTATATCATCGTAATGTATATAATAATATTATAATAGTTTTATGGTATAAATATCGGAATGTAATAAAAATTATTATTTTTTTTATTTCTTATGTAAATCCATCGACTTAATTTTTGCTTATATATTATATTAAAATTAAAAGGCGAAACGTTATTTAAAAAAAATAAGGGTCGTTCTTTTCATAATTTACCCCGGTGGTGGATATAATTATCCCCCGGACTCATTATATAATATATATTATATAAAATTATTATTAAAATGTGTTCCGGAGTCTTCACCTGTTATATACAAACCGCTCATCAGAATATATTATAATATATTCACGTGGCAACCTAACCATTTACGCTGCACGTATTATATATAATATATTATAATAATAATTTTGATCTTAAAAATTAGTTTAAAAACCGAACATATCTACATAGGTACATTGGTACCAGTGTTAACCATTATTCATTAAAATAGGTATCTCATTGGGTAAACGTAATTTTATCTGATATCATTATTTTATCTTATATTATAATAATATTATACCTATATTGTGGTCTGTGGTATCGTTAAAAGGTGTATATTATATAACATATGTTAAAAATTAAATTAAAATTTCAACTGATGAAGAAAGGAGATTATTATGACTTACAGATAATAATTGTTCGTGTTTTAACTATACGAGTATAGGTATAACCAAGTTATCAATTTTTTTTTTTATAAATTTGAAGTTTAACATAATATTATACACTGTATACAAGAGTAATACTTATAAATATTATAATATATTACAATGCAATAATTTATTATATAAGTACGCATTATACGATCACAATAAATAATAATAAAATAATATTTACAACTTGTATATATAACCTATAACTGTTTAGAATAAAGTTTAGACCTATACAATGTATAAAATTTACATCGATGATTTATTTAAAAACACATTAGCATCGGAAATCACCTCGCGGGTAAGGAATATAATAAAATAGCTGATTTCTGTATACATGCATATTATTAATAATATAATAATATTTAAGAATTTATAGAATATATTATGTAATAAAAATAATAATTATTTTTCTTGGCCTGTCAAATAATGATATATATTATGTGTATTATTAGGGAATAATTTTGCGTTTTTTAAGGTTACAATGAAATTTTAAAATAACGACATCCGATGACAGTTTAGGTAAAGTAGAAAAATAAATAAAAAAAACTCGTATATTATGATATGGTTATATGATGGCGCGGTTTCAAAAACGTTTATAGGTTTAAGGTTATATACCTTATTACCAATAATATACGATCAAACACCACATTATATTATTATGGACTATATGGTATCGTTTTTTAACCGGGTAACCGGTGCACGCCTCGTCAGGACGCGTTGTATGCGTGTATATTTATTATTTTTGATAGTATTTTTGATATACTGTATATCGTATTATCATGTTAATAATACGCGTCTGTGCGCAGATTTACGGACTGCGCGTATCCCGCGATGTTTTGACAGCCGCATAAACCCGAGCGGGTCGTCAACGGCCGTGATGACGGCGAAAACCACACACGTAGTTATAGGTACCTCCTAACCTAGGTTTTATTTTCGATCAGAAAACACAATAATACATCCGCAGAGTTTGCGTCTTATCTCTGTATATTATAATAATACGTGTGTGTGTGTGTTTGTGTGTGTGTCACCGGGATTTACGCGTATTCGTCGACGAATAGTCCGATTTTATTATTATCGTTTCCCCCCGGGTGGATAATCTTTCACGGGCACACAAGATATAAATCGTACAGTATTATTATTATTATTATTATTATTATTATTATTATTATTATTAT
>JAIUCT010000013.1:10111143-10125355 GCA_021307375.1 Tetraneura akinire | reverse complement strand
TTATTATTATTATTATTATTATTATTATTATTATTATTATTATTATTTTTATTTTATTCTCTTCGTATATACGATGCCACCGATGCTTTCTGGACGTTATAAGACCACACACACACACACACACGTATATGCATATAATACGACCGTCACTCTTCGTATGTTATGTATATTATACATATATAACATATAATATAATAATACATCGATTGTCGCCTCTCGTGTATTATATAATATATTCAATGATTGACTGGCTGGATCGAGAGATTGACACGGCCGCGTATCGATTTTCGCGATCGACGTACAATATAAAACGTATTTTATTATAATATTATATTTATGTGTGTGTTTGTGTGTGTACGCATTATATACGAATACTACGGAGAGATGGTCCGACGGACAACGACAATAATATAACGTATATAAAATAGTAAAAATATTATAACAGGTAGGAATTATTATTATTATTATTATTATTATTATCGCGTATATAGTAAAGACCGGGTCCGATCTGAACGATATTTATTCGATCGTTTTATCGTGTTTTGTGTATACGAATAATATAATAAGGTATAGAATCCATACGACGTATACCAGTGTATTATTATATAATATAATATAGGTAACCTTTTGCCGATGTTGCGTTTCTTTTATGTCGACGTTAAACAATCGCGCGTGCGTTTGACTTTGATGTGACGTTTCTATACGGAAGAAATAATAATAATAATAATAATAATAATAATAATAATAAGAAAAGAACAAAAAAAAAAAAAAAAAATGTAAGAAATCTCGATGAGCGTGAAAAAAAAATCCACGAATTTTCTCCCTCTACAACCCCTTGTCGGACCTGCCCTCGAGTACCTCCTATTATTATTAATTTATTATCTTTTACGTTCGCTAATACCTCCCAACTACCCCCAAAAAATTACAACGATAAATTATAAATACGTACATATTAATAGTTTACAAAAATTTTGTCGCCCGAAATTATAATATAATATTATGACTAAATAGGGTTCGAATTCGAAGGTAAAATAGCCTTTCTTTTAATAATCATACTAGAAAAATAATTTTTATTCAAAAATGCGTTTCGTTTTTATTTCCAAGACGATGGATGTATTTTTTTTCCTTTTTTGCCGTTTTGATTTTTAGTTGATTTAAGAATTTTATACACAGTTTACGTATTTAATAGTTTTAATCTTAATTTAGATAATTTTTGTATGAAATACGACCCGATAACTTCGGTGGATGTAGAAAGATCCTTTTCTACGTATAAAAATATTTTGAGTCCAAACCGTCAACGTTTTACTGAAGACTGCAGCTTATCTAAGTACACGGTAATGAATTTTTTTTTTAATATCAACTAGTTAGTATATTTTTAATTTTGTCGTATATTTTTGAATTGCTTTTTTATACAAATCAAATGCGTTTTTTTTACATTTTAAATGCTTTTTTATCGATTATATTGCCATCAAATCCGAACCTCTTAATTATGATCAATACGAATATATTATATTATTATTACATTCGCGATGCGGATTAATAACTTTTTAAGATTTTTAATTTCAAAATGACAAAATCATTAGGTATTATTGATAATTCTTTCATTTAAGATTTTTTTCTGCGTTTGACCCCGATTGCATATTAGTTATATATTACATTATTGATAATGCTCGTTTATTACAAAATACTTATATAATGACTTAAAACATAAAATAGCATAATATACCAAAAGTCATATTATTATTTATACTACATTTAAGCCATGATGTATATAGGACGATATATTTTTAAATCACGTGTAAGTTATTATTAATTTCCAACCGTCCATATATGTAATCAAATCGTATTATACAAAATAAATACCAAAAATTGTCACGCCGGATTAATATACGAGATACAGATCGTACACATTATACATTTTATATATAGATTAGCAACGAAACGTTATTATATATTATAATTTGTAAAACTCGTATAATATCATAATACTCTATCAATGCTTGTTTCGTATTTATAAATCATTTTCTTTCATTCGATACAGTATCATACTCGCGTATTGACTGCGTGACCATCGATGACTTTCTATATATATATATATAAAATATTATTATACTTATATGAAAAGGATTTGTGCTTCCCATATGTGCAGTTGCTGTATTCAGAGGAGAATTTATACCCGAAATTAGTTCCGGTCATTTTCAGATCTGTGATCGTATATACATTTTATATATATATGTATATTATATTATTAATTTATTATATTACGATGCGAATAATTCGTGTTCTGTTAAATCGCCGAAGGGTGCAGATTACGCGTTACGGTTGGCTGGCAAATTTTAAGGGATCGATATGATAAAAATATTTTATATCTACACGAGTTATATGTGTATAGATATCATTAAAGCGTAATATTATTACGTAATTATCATATTATATTTTTTTTGTAATATGACGTTTTGAATTCTTTCTATAGACGTGCTCCGAATGTTATCATTATGATAATATATTGATCGGACAGTGAATATAATATTGTATAACTATTATAAACAACGTTAAAAAATTACAGTTAATATTAATATTACAACGGGTTAAAAGTGAAAATTATACGAATATGAAGTCGTCAGGTTAAGATTTTAAACTTATTACTTATGTGTAGACTACAATGTATAATATACTATATAGTCTGTTATTTTTATAAAATCAAAGTTGGACGATTGAAAAAAAAAATAAATATATTATACTTAGACTTGCGAACGAGTCGTAAAATTTACATATTTCTATTATTATTACTTTTAACGAAATTGGAAACGTTATAAAATTGTGATTCGTGACGTATAATAATAGTAAAATATGGCGACTATAATGATATAATATGTTATTATTATTGTATTTTTTTAAATTATAATTATGAAAATATGCGATTATTATATTAAAAAAAGAAACGATTTCGTTCGATTTACATTTTATAATAATAATAATAATAATACTTCTCTTTTCAAAAGTCGACCGAGAGGGTGGAAAGACATTTTACGAACTCTCGTTGAAAACTTTTGCGGGCTTGTCCGCGTGTGTGTATATTTTATATTATATTATATAGTCGTGTTTTTGTGCACCGAGTTGTTTGGCATATTGTGTGCTCGATGTAGATACACACAACACACCGAATACACGCTTATTTACATTTTACTCGAACATTGAAATACAAAGCTTTTGTCCCTATACATATACAGCATAAATATAAATCTATACAGAGTGTAATTATTGTTGACAACGTTCTACGTGACAATTGATGGCGAAAAACCGAAATAAGGAAGCCAGAACCGCGTATTATATTTGATATTTTCAAATCAAATAAGCCACAAATCACGATATATATATATATTTCTTTACCATAATAATAATATATAATAAAGTACGCGTCGTTCGTTGAGACGTCGAGATTCGAGTTTTAATTTAAAATGTTTGTATATTATATATTGAAACGCGAATAATATTTACTTTACCTTGAATAACAAAATAACAGTGTTTTTTCGCGAATAATATTTTTTCGTCGAGTAAAATCATTTTTCTCTACGCTCTTGCAATATTATTATTATTATTTTTTATTCATTTATTATTATTATTATTATTATTATTATTTTCATCCATCCACATAGCAACTAGCTGTGAACTTGATGTCATATTTCTTTTCAACACTTATACACTACACGTGTTAATTTGATACGATTCCATATAGTCTGTTTATACAATCACCAGTGTTGGGACTTATCTAGATAAATTTATCTAGATAAATTTATCTAGATAATTATTTACTTATCTTTTATCTTATCTAGATAAATAACGGTAAGTTATCTAAATAATTATCTTAGATAAAAATTTTTACCTATCTAAGTAAATTTATCTAGATAATTGTTTTAGATACATTTTTAAGTAATATACAAAAGTATTGCTTTATTGGCGATAATAGATATACCTCAAAATGTATGCATTTATATGCAAAAAAAATGTGTGGTGTGTAATGCGTAGTTTATACACTTCTTGTGTCTATAATTTTCTTTATATTTTTGTTTATCATCAATAACGTACTATTAATATTATACACATATTTTTTAACATCTTAAAAATATTAGTAAAAAATTTTTTGAAATTTAAAATTATCTTTTTTTTTATCTAGATAAAAATGAGTTTATCTTTTATCTTTATCTAGATGATTTTTTTCATGTTATCTTTTATCTTTATCTAGATAAATTTTTAGTTATATAATCCCAACACTGACAATCACAATAAATAAAAATAGATGATTAAAAAAATTAAGATAAACGTTAAAGATGATATTTTATTTGTTTAATTACTTTATAGGCGTATATTAAAATTTCTTTAATAATACTAACAATAATTATTATAAATATAATCTGCATTGTGGCAAGAGGTAAAAGTCGAGAGAAAAACGTAAAAATTAACTTATTTTTTACGTAATTTCGGAAAATAATGGAAAAAAATAATAATATAATATTTTATTCTTTATACGATTGTGAAATATTATAAAATAACTATTGTGGGACCTTTATGTTTCGCATGATGCCATTGAAACGTAAAATATGTTTTCTCACCGTATTATTTTATAAATTTATAATATTATACCTAGGTATATGTTTTATAACCGTACATATAAACGCTCATGCCGGAAATAAAAGAAATATATAATTGGCGACCTGGTGTAAAAATAATATTATATTATTATACACTTTGGACGATAATTTTCGAGTACGCGAGCAAAAACTATAAAAAAAAAAAATGAGGAAAAAATCTAAAATGAAATCGCGGACAAACATGTGAATGAAACATCGTGTGATGTGTTATACCTGTGTAAAGGTATATAATACAAAAAAAAATACACCTACAGTGATTTACACGCGGGATTTTCTTTTCGTGCATATACGCAATATATAATAAAATAATTTACAAAAATAATAATAATAATAAAAATAAAAATAATAATAAAAATAATAATAATAATAATATACACTAATCGGTCGGACGGACGGTATTATTGCGTATATGTATATGGTAACGTATACATATTATTATTAGGATGCCGTACGCGTGTAATTGGCCGTGGTATTATCATTAACTTTGGTCACGTATATCGGTAAAGTCTATGCGGTTTTATATCACCGTATTTCGTATAGGTATATTCCTTCTGTATTATAGGTATAGTGGTATACAATATAATTTCGGACCGTACGGAGGCGCGGTTACGTTTTCGTATTATACCTAGGTATAATATTATACAGCGCATCGTAACGATATATATTACGACCCAAAGAAAACCCCCGCGAGATGCGTATATAATATAATAACTACCTCCTGTATACATATATACCTACACGGATAACCGCGGTAACCTGTACCCGTGCGCGGTATATACCTATAAACCTATCTATATATAATATATACATTACATACCGAACTACCGCACACACGGTATAACGTAACATCGTATTTGTATATTATAACGAACATTTCGCTTCTGCAGTAGTAATAATAATGATAATAATAATGATAATGTTATAATATACCCGAGGAGTCACGTCGTCGGTCGTGTTTCTCTCGGTCCTTCGCGCTCCTTTCTGGTACAATATTATAAAATTATTATTTTATCATAATATCTCTTCCTCGTATTATAATAATGATATATTGTACGCGTGTGTATTATAACGTACGGTTCGAGTTTTGTTATTATTATTATCATTTCGAAGCGAAATAGAAAATAATATATATATAATAAAATAATAACGACGCATGGCGCGTATAATTTTATATTCCGAATTCGTTACCATAATAATATTATCATCATGTACCACTACCGTGTTATATATATTTACTAGGAGAATAATAATATTATTGCTACCTGTATCGCACACACACACACGGACGTATAATAATTATTACGGACGGTTGTGTCGGCACGTATCCGACCCCGCCGCCGACGATTCGGGGTCGCAAAGTTCGTATTTCAACGCGCTATCAGTCGTATAATATAATATTATTATAATAAACAAAATATTGTTTTTCCGACAGAAAATCGAACGTTATCGTTATTATATCGTATATGAAAAATCGCGACGAATCGCATGTATAACAATAAGTATACTATTTTTATACTTATGTACATATTATATAGTCTTTGGAAAACTTTGACGACTCGAAAATGTTATACACGCGTCGTCCGTTTTCTATCCTCCCTGTCGCTGCACTCTTCTTCTCTGTGTTCGAGGTTAGGTTTATAAATATACACACGAGTAGACTGCACCCTGTTATATAATATTATATTGTTTTTAACGCCAATAATTACTTAATAACTTTTCAAAAACTTTAATAATATTTAAAAATTAAAACGATATTAATACGAAATCACGAATTATTGATATCAATACGTTATCGAATCACCGGCGTTAAAAATTTGATAAAATTTATATTATTTTCCTTGTGCTCGAAGAAACATACATTACATACCTGCAGAAGAATCACTCGAAAATTTAATATTAAATGTTTAATTTTTTTTTTTTTATTTAAATACTGTGTATAATAATTGAAAAATTAGTTTCATCAGTCGGTAGGTACTATACATTGTTTATATTATTATTATGGTAAAACGTACAAAAACAAAAAAAATCATTTTTTTTTTTTTTGTTTACAAAAATAATTATTCATTCTAAAAATAAATAAATAAAACCGCGTAGAAATTTATTATAATGTGTATAGGTATATAAAACGTGTTCAACTCGTGTAAACTGTTTTGTCGACTTATTATTACTGCGTCCGCCGCGAGCACTTCAATATATTATATTCGTTCTTCAATCTCTTGTCACATCGTATTATATATTTTATTCTTGTATTCTGAAAAATAAAAGCAAACAACGTTCGAGATCGAGAGTACACAAAGAGCTTTGGGCAGATAAACTTATTTGATGATTTTTTTTCTTTCTCGAAAATGTTACAGACCTGTAGGCACATATATATATATATACAGGGTGATCAAAAATTCGTGTCAGAAATACACATCGAAAATCGTATTGAAATAGTTTGGTATCCACCACCGTTTTTGTAACACAATAAATTTTGATCACACTGTATACTCGTATATATGTTTGATGTTTTGCAGCAGCAAACAAAATATTATATCGCGTATACAATCACTTCGTTTTTTATATATATTTGCCGAGACTTAATGTATATTTTGTTACTATATCCCTTATATTGTTTTTGTGAACCGTCACGCATTAAAATTATGCAAAAATCATAAAATAACTTCCAATATTTTATTTTATTTTTCTTAATTTTTTTTTAATATTATTATTATTATTATTATTATTATATTTATTATTATTATTATTATTATTATTATTATTATTATTATTATATTTATTATTATTATAAAAGGTGTACACGTACCTATTATATATTATATTATATTTTTATCGATTATCGTACAATTCATATTATTCACAATAGAATCAACAACGGTAAAAATAAATATAAATATAAACGCCATACGTTATTATTCGACGTGGAAAAAAAAATAATAATATAAAGATGACAAAAAATAAAATTTTGAATATTAAGCACAGTAGTCGCGACGTACCATCTATAATCTATATAATATGTATAAGTATACATGAAGATGTGATGATATGAATAAATGACTAAGCGCAATACACTAGTATTATATTATGATTATTCTATTTACTGTTCAAACAACATTATAGTTGTAATATAAATTTATAATGTATTACGATGATGACAGCTAACTCCGAATAAGTAATTATTATTATTATTATTATTATTATTATTTTTATTATTATTTATTTTTTTTTTTATTATTATTAGCGAATTTGAGAATATTTAAGATGATATATATGAAAAATTTGAATTTAGAACTTAGAGTAATAACCGGAACACGGTCTATTCGCATGACACAACAGGTTAAGAACACATACCACGTTAAATAATAACAAAACCGTATATTGACCTATAAATACATGACATTAAAGGGATATCCTCAATAAGGAAATAATAATTGAACGTAAGTTTTAATATATTTTATGTAATTTTTTTCATATTTCATATTATATTATTATTATTATTTTTTTTTTTTTTTTTTTGCAACGCATTTTCTCCTTTTCTATTGAATATAAACACGAATTTATTATAATTTATAAATAAATAAAAATATTATAAAACATAAGTTTAAAAACCGCCTCGTTTGACCGGGTCAATCAACGCCTATCTATAACGCACGAATTTATAAGACGACGATTTCTATAGCGTTTCTCTTTGTGTTTTTTTTTCCACCGTCCATTTTCGTATCGCCGACACGAATTTATTCATATTTTCTTGTTGTATACGGACAAATTTTTGGTTTTAAATTTAATCCGATTTATTTTATGTGCTATAACGTCGACTTTGATTTACAGTTATAATAATAAACCTAAACAGAATATGGTTCACAGAAACGATTATTTCGACCGCAGATACGCTTTCTTATATAATACATTTATATTATTATTATTCTGTCGCGGATTGTAATTTGTAATCTTTGTATAGATTCTCGTGTGTCCGGCAAAACCGACCATCAGAAAGAAAGGCGCCTCGAGTTCCGCCCAACAAATCGACCGACCGAGTAGGTATACGGTCGAAGAACGCACATGTTCAAAGGACCTCACACGCGGGAGCCGAAAACGCATCGCGGCGGCCCGCATAAACAGCACGGATCGCCTCCCCGCGGCGACCGAATCGCTTTGACCGCTATGTGACCGTCAGTCGCACGCATATACCACACGAGACACGAATGACACGAACGAATCGAAATCACATCATATCGTATCGGGTTTTAAACGTATATTTATAATGTTATTGTGTATACATAACGGAGGACCGTTCCCAATTCCCAAATAATAAGAATTATATTAATATATTATTGTAACACGTGTGAATCTAAAAATAAATAAATTAAAGTCGAAGTTACGACCTATACATCGTAAAACCGATGAAAGTAAAAAATTTTAGAAAAATTACGTATTTTTACCATAATATATTCAAATTAATAATTATTTTTTGTGTATATTATTAATAAATTGACGAAACAGAATAATTATTTTTTATAAGTACTTAAGGGCATATTTGAAATTTCGTTCATCCGTTAAATTATGGTCGAAAATAAAACGTGCAGAAAAAAAGCAACAAATTCAAAGATAACAAGAAGATAACAAACGCATCGAATCTTGACGTTTTGCAGGATTTTTAGAATACGATACGGTTTGTCACTTTTGCGGGATCGGGGATTTTTCGGGGTTACGGGAATATAGTAAGAAAAAGCAGTAAATGTGGTGAAAGTTGGTCGTCCGTGTGAATATATTATATTATTAATATCTAGACTTTTCACAATTTTGTGTTATACAAAAACGATATCCGATGCAGGATTACAATAATTTTTCAGTAGGTATGTGATTTATCGATTTCCAATATCTTTGTAACACGAAATATCAATCACTCCGTATATACGTTATATAATAAATAATAATTGGTCGAAATCGATACTTATCCGAAAATAATGCTTCATATCTTGTCCGATTCGGATTTTGAAAAATATGAATGAAGCCCAACGAACTATCGGTTGGCATAAAATTGTGAATAATTACCGTATAATTATTAATAATTCATTACATATTTTTATTTTCCACGAAGAAGTTTATAATATTTCGAGACGCGTCTGTTATAATCCGTTTTGTGCGAAAACGAGCGAATTTGAATTGACGGTATATACCACACATAAATCAGTTGCAGTGCGACGTCAAGGAAACGCGAATGAAAAAACATTGAGAAACGTTGATTTAGACCGTATGATATATTATAGGAATGTCAGGCCACGGCGAGATAGTTATTTTGTAAAGTAAATTTTACGACGAATTAAAAATAAAAAAAGGAATTTCGTTTTTGCAGTCGACTGCGAAGAATCGCAATATTATATAAGGAAGTTTATATAATATATATTATAAAAAGAAAAATTTAGTTCAAATTTCAATATTATTATGCGTCCTGGTCGGGGTTCGGCGCGAATAAAAATCGAATTACCAAAATAATCGTGACTCTTGACCGACGCAGGGATTTAAAATATTTCAGTAGAATTCTATTCTGGAATAGTCGGTACGAAAAAATGGTGAAAAAATTTCTAACTGGCAGATTTGTAGGCATACAAATAAACGTATTACGTCTTATTATCCGGATGGTTTTTTTTTACAGAAAGAACAAAAATTATTTTAGGGGAATTAAAAAAAAAAAAAAAAAATACTCTAACGTTTGTAAATAGATAACGAATATCATAATTTCGTAAAAATTATAATATATATTATCGTAAATCACGCATTCTCTATAAAGCGTTAATTTTTATTAAATTAAATCGAATCGATAAATTTTAATATTCGAACGACTCGAAAGACTTTTTTCTTTTTTTTTTTTTTTGTTAACTTATTTTTTAATTCGGATGAAATTAAAAAAATCTCCAAGAAATTACGCAAAGGTTTATAAACGAGGATTACCTTATAAAATTTATAAAACGATATGATATATTATAAATAAAAAAGACGACCATATATTTTATTTTTCGTGGCATCAAAATAAAAAGTTTCGAACACGATCGTTGTAGTCGGAAATATAATTATAAATATTATTTATACTACGACGATATTAAAATAATAATATAATATTTCTATAAAATAAGTTATAACTTATAAGTAAGGTTAGATACCTAACCAAGGTATTGGTATATAGGTTATTCCAGGTATTTAACTGTTCTGGAAGTTTTCGTGTTGATCGATTCGTATAATTTTTTTTTTTATTATTCGTAAATTTATGCGCGTTGAATTAATTTTTGGAACGATGTAAATTATTGTAAATCGTATTTCGTCGAAAACGAAATATTATTACGTTTTTTTTTTTTTTTTTTTTTTATCATAATATTGTATTTGTTAATGAATATATAATGAAGTACTGCGTGGTTGGTCGTATTTTATTATTGTTATCGGGATGCAAAAGGAAATGACGAGGAAAGAAAGAATATTATACATAATATATATATAAAGCAACACTGTACAGTATAGTACGAAGTTGCGGAGAAGCGATTGTTATCATTATTATTATTATCATTATTATTATTATTGTTGTTGTCGTTATGCTAAAAAGAAAAAGTAAGAAAAATAGAAATGTACACGCCACCGAGTGAAATTGGAAAAATAATGAAGAATAATAATAATATAAGGACCAGAGAGTCATTAGTTGGTGTGTATTATACCGTACACCCGTACAAAAATATAATATTATTCTGTATACGTTCATTTTATAATATAATAATGTATAATAATGCGGTTTTAGCGAAAACGATTATAATTTTATATACGTCATTTTACAACAATTTATAATATCGTTTATTTATTATAATAAAATATGAATTTACAATTTAATCGAAATTTTCAATATTGCGTTATATAAGTAAATTTTAACTTATATAAGAGTCCCATCGTATACACTCGTAAAAATCGTCATTTACTATAGAGGTAAACTTTGGGCACAGTTATAAAAAAAATTGCGATAATTACGATAGTTAGGGTAAAAAAATATTAATTGAAAATTTATTAACGAATTTCGCATTTTATAATATTATATAAACTTTAAGTACGAATAAATAACAAAAAAAAAAAAAAATTGGTAATTTTACGATGATTTCTATAGGACAATATTTAAATTATTGTACTTAGGTACAAGGTACGTTACACCATACAAATTGATCGTAAATTTTCGAGTTTCACGACCTTAAACCCGCGTGCTTATATTACATGAATTACACTCGAATACTTTTATAATAATTTCAGGTTATTAATTTATTATAATATACAGAAAAGGACATAATAATAATAATCTTCTCGTTAAAATTATTAATGCGTTTATCATAAAATATTATTATTTACTAAACTCGTCTAAATTCGCGAAAACACATAATAAAATATTATTATTATGTACCCTTAACAATATACTCCGTTTCATTTGTGATTTATGACATTTGAATTTACTCATAATATATTCGTCTAATGAACTTCAAAGTTATATTATAATAATATGTGCATTGTGATGTATACTAGACGTACTAGACTCGCGAAACCGTACACAGAACTTTATTATACTTGAAATCTTACAAACTCTATACTCGGTATCGTGCATAATACTTAGGAGTCACTCTATTTATATATAATATTATTTTATTTCTAAGAAAACGTCTTAACTATTTGAATTATTATATTTCCCTATAATACGATATAGTAGATATATTATAATATGTAATATGTAATACAGTGGAAGACTATAATACATAATATATATAGAATCATATTATACGAATATAGTATGATAACATTATGTAGATTTTATTTGCTAAAATATGTTTCATATAACCGATTGAAATAAAAAAAGCAAAGGAAGAGATACAGGTGTGGAAGGGATATAGGTATGCAATCATAGTGTTAAATTTTAATTATAATTTGAATGCAATCATTAAACTATATTGCATTCGAAAAAAAGGATTCTGAGCGAAGGTTAGTTTTTTCGTCGTTTTTTCTGTCGCATCGGGTCAATTTTGAGAAATTCGAAAAATGACCTAAATAAAGTACAAACTACATCCAATTTGCAACCGAAAACATGTACTGTTAGTGAAAATCGGAGCATTATTTCGGGTAGTAAAAGAGTCTTCAGGCATAAAAACAAAAAAAAAAGACACACATTATTGTAAAAGTTCCGCTCAGAATCTAAAATTATATTAATATTTCGTTACTATATATGAAAATATAATTAATAGAAATCTTAAAAAAAAAAACGCGAATCGTATATATATATAAAAAATAGGACGTTAATATTTTAATTTAAAATTCAATAATTGACGTGGTCATAGGCGCCAAGTACACGGGGGCTAAAGATAGGACGTTAATATTTTTATTTTAAATTCAATAATTGACGTGGTCATAGGCGCTAAGTACACGGGGGCTAAAGTCCAAAGTCCCTCCATGAAATTATTTAATTGGGGCCCAGTCCCTATATTGATTTACCGAAAAGAAAACAAAATTTTAAACGATTATCGACATTAAATTATATATGATAAAATCATAGAAGAATTTTGAATTTTGTTATTATATTAATTTTATGGTATTTGTATAGTTTTGAATTCGTTTAGATAAAATTATTGAAAGGTGTGAAATTTCAAAAGTTATACTATGATTAATCAGTATATTAAGCCCTCGTGGTATTTTCAAAATCTGGGGCCGTAAATGGACGTAAATTTATATTTTGTATGGATTCTACTGGAAATAAATATAATATTTTTACATCTCTCACTTTATGCCAGCCTTTATGTGCGTTTTTTATGGATAATTATTTTATAAGCGATTAACGAAATTAAATATTCAAGAAACTGATGTGTATAATAATATAATAAATTAAATAGAGCGAATTGCGAATTTTTCGACAGGATTTTAATTGATTTTAGTTATAACTTTATAAAGTATTATAAAATGCACATTTTATTTTTTTCAAAATACATGTTTTACCAAATACAGATTATTATTATACTTTAGAAATATAAAAATGTTTATTTATTTTTTTTTTTTTTAATAATTATTCGTCTACGGAATAGAAACTGTCACGTTAAATTAAATGTAATATAAGAGAAAGACGTTTTCGTTGGATTTTTATTTTTTCGTTCTCGCATCCGGCAGAGATTTTCTGAGAGATTGACAACTACTGCTGTGCGGGAAAAAATATATTTTTCAATTTTGCGTCACATCGTTTCCGAGAGGCGGAAAACTCGACGGCGTCGACATGGATGAAACGAAATTAAACGAGAGAAAAAAAAGAACTGGGTCAACATAATATTATATAACATAATATAAAGTACGAGTAAAAGTATATAAAACCGAAATTCACACTCGTCACATAAGTTTCGAGAGTGTTCTGACGAGTGGATTTGAAAGTGAAGAAAACTTATTTCATTCTCTCTGTATATATACCTCTGCTCGACGATAGCGAAACATAATAATAATAATAATAATAATAATAATAATAATAATAATAATAATAATAATAATAATAATAATAATAATAATAATAATAA
>JAIUCT010000013.1:10078283-10089922 GCA_021307375.1 Tetraneura akinire | reverse complement strand
ATAATAATAATAATAATAATAATAATAATAATAATAATAATAATAATAATACGAGTTCCCGATATTAAAATAACGATCGAACATATACGAATATTACAATATACAAAAAAAAAAATATATAATATATTATATTTAATTGGTTCGTAATACGTATTACGTGTGTGTCTATACCTATATTATAATATAATATTATAGCCGAAGAAGTGCGGCGCCAAGTCTTATATACCGTACGTAACCATGGTATAGGTACATAAACGCGTATAATAATATTTAATTTTTCAAAAAATATATGTATAAAAATTATTATAATAATATCCGACGGAATAAACATCGAACCGATATCGTAATATTATGATAAATTGATAACGTACAAAATAATAATACTTATATATATAATATAATACGTCTTTGAAACGACCGTATTATCTCTTTATACGTATATACGAATAGCGAAATCGATTTAATCCGTTTCTTTGGAATAATAATATTTTAATATTATCATTATTATCGGTAAGATATTATTATAATGACGGTATATTATGTATTATTATTGTTACAGATATAGGAAAATCGGACGATTGGTTATAAGAATTTCGTATGTTACTAAAAGTTAATAAACGGTGAGAATTATACGCGTCGTTTATGATACGATGATGTTTTATTGTCGATGCGTTTCCATTATTTTTGTCTATATATCACAATATTTATTCCTATCTCTATGTATAATATTATGATAATAATATTTTAAAATATTTTATTTCGTATACCGAGAAAACGTCGTCCATAAAACAATAATCGAAATCAACAGATGAATGTTATCTCATTGTTTATTCCTTCGAATATTAATATAAAATTCTACTTATATTTTAAGCAAATATACGTATATTTGCTTAAAATAAAAGTAAAATTTTTGTGGATTTTGGTTTTTATTTATTTAAATTTATTATCCACATCAAGTCAATACTTAAATTATAAATGAAAAATTCTACTTATATTTCGCGTCAATCGAAACGTGTACCTATATACGAACGAACATTGTACTTGATTTAGGGGTGGTCACAGGGTGATGGTGTACCTCTCTATTTCTTTCGTTTTGAAGCATAATACATTAATACCCCTAACTATCCCTTACTTATTCTTAAATTCCCCATAATTTTGGGGGACGTTAATTTTTCCGAATGTCAGATAGTCCCTATAATCTACTTCTTATTTTCCACATTCAAGCAAGGAATTACACGCATACATTATACGTCATATTATCGCATTTAATATACGAGTAAATATACGAGTATGTCTGTTATATACGCTGAAAACTGTATTTTTATTCCATCACGACCCTCTACAATTTATATATTATAGACTCGACGATATATACGAGGATATGTACAGATTGCCAATACGAACATATTATATATGTGTAGTATATTACACTATGCGTATATATAGGACGACCCTCGGAAATGCCGTTTATACTAAATTCAAGACTGTAATGTACATTTCCCCCGAGTGATATTCGTCCGAATGATTGCGTTCGAGTTGCGCGCGCGTATATGTGCGGTGAGGAGACGCAATAGACGATATAGTGCGTATATATATATAAACTATAATAATATTATATCCGATATCATACACACACACACACACACGCATATATACGAGTATATCCTATATGGTAGTTGAAGTCTCTATATTCTCATTTCGCGGCAAGACGATTTTGAAATTAAATTAACCACCTGTGTCCATCAGCGTCGCATTCGAGTTTGTATTCGCGCGCATCGCATCATCCCCGAGTTGAAAAAGTTTTCGACCAATTTCATTTCGAAAATTTCACACATTCTATATAATACTAAATATATATAGTGTAAATCACGTATAACGTATACGTGTGGATTTTTATATTATCTATACGACTATATTCCTTTATATAGGTATAAGACACGTTTTTAGTGATAGAATTTTTAGTTATAAATTTCTATAAATTGAAGAGGAATCGTATACGTTTGTCGTATTTAAGTTTTTCCGCAATTTTATATTTAATTGTATTCGAAATATTAAATATATTTTTGTATATGCATTTATTATGTCCAATAACGAGGCACCAATACTGTCGTCTCTATGTCTATATTCAATTCGTTTTTTCAGTCGTAATATTTTTCGCCAAATCCTTTGAAAATATTGTATTAATTATATAGAAATTATATTCATTTCATCAATTGTATAATATAATGCAAGACCTTACTATAGCGAATCATACGTTTTATATAAAACCAATTTGAATTCGTTAAAAAATTCACACTTAATTTTCTCTTTTTACAATTTTGCAATTATTAATTATTATAATATTGTGTATTATATTATGAAGGAAGTATGTTTAACAATAACAAAACCGATATAATAATATTGGCTTTATATTGTGTAAAAATTGAAGAATTTTAATTACGATATTAGTAACACTATAGTCGTTAACTAATGATGACATATAGATTATGATATGATACATAATGATGTATCTTATCATTTTTTCTGATAATATTATTTATTTTTATGCATCATCGGACCAAATAGATAAAGATTAAAGATCTAATGTAATTCACAATGTACATAATATTATTATATTATATTATACATTTGCATTTTATTGCATAACAGCAAGTAAATAATAATAATTACATTAAAATATATGTATAGGTTGTTTGTGGTCTGTGTATATTGCTCCATCAGATATCTGTCTGAAAACAGAGGAAAAAAGTTAGAAACTTCTATGACGTAATACATTTTTTCCTTGTATCGTATACAATTATATTATAAATTACAAAATATAATAATATATAATTTAACTATTTTTTATTACGCATAACGTACGAAGAGATGAAAATAAAATTAGATAGATAATATACAAAATTTAGTTTGTTATACGATAAACCCATAACTTTATAATAATATTATAATATACATAATTTACTGTTCACTTATAATAATAATTAAATAAAATTGATTTCACAATAATAATAATAATAATAATAATAATAATAATAATAATAATAATATGTAACTATTGTAAATTAAACGTGTCACGTGTGATATTATATAATGAAAAAATATTCAATTTTATTCGACAGAAATTAACCATAATTTGGTGGGAAGTTTTTAAAAGAACATATCAAACATCGCAGGAATGTAAGATAAAAAATTTTCGTATACTCGTAATTTATTGTTATTATTCTATGAATTTCGTCCGTCTGATAAGTAATAATAAAAACTGATAATAATAATAATAATAATATATTATTGACAAAGACCGTGCAGATATATTATAATAATATTATCACAGTACAAGACGTATATCATATTATAATTTTATCAGACGTTAAGTATTATTTGTTTCTAAGAAAAAAACAATAAAATAACGTGCGGTGACTTTAACGCGTAGGTATATATTATGATATTACGATGACAGAAGTAACTCGTTTTGACATTTTTACAATCAATAATAATTATTTGCGTGTACACACAATATTACAATCCACAAATTATTGCGCTCAATTTTATTGTCTTATTCGGAAAATATAATAATAATAATATCCCTCGTATATTTATTAATAATTTATTATGATTGAATATAATATTATGATAATATTAAACATATTATCTCCTAAATGTATAAATTATTGTAAACGTTTTTAAATCCAGACAATAATATTACGAGGTGTATCGAAACGTACGTATATACGTATGAGGTTATAAACACGGTAGAATACGGTTCACGGAAATGCTTTTTATTTATTTATTATTTTTTTTAAGGTTACCGAAGTTACCGTGTTTTCGGTATACAAGTATATATATTGTATATAATATTACGTTACGGACAATGTACTCCTGTGAACCGCGTTAAAAAAAAATAACAATCGCCATTATAACGATCAAATTGTTTTTTTTTTTTTTAAAAAAAAGTTTGAAATAATTAACGAATAGTATTTACTTAAGTATTATTATTATCTGCGAATTATGAAAAAATTATCTATCAAATAATCGAGCATATATTATTATTTCTTTGATCTAATAACGAAATCATACTATTATGAATTTATGATCAGTTTTTTTTTTTTTTTTAATTCGGTTCGCAATGTCCGACAGGATTATTACGTCATTTAATAATAATAATATATTCCCGATAGTATTTCAATCTATTCATTATATTAATCGATATAACGCACAATTTATTATAAATATTATATTTATTATGATATTTAACCTTAAATATTTTTATACGTGTATATAATTTTAAAATAATAATATACTCTCGCGTTTATCTTTAATCGATATGAAAAGTAAAAAAGAGAAAAAAAAAGAAAGAAATAATAACAGTAAAATGAGCCTGGGACGTGTTTGCGAAACTAAACTATAATAATATATTAATATATTATATAGATAACACATTATATTATAATGATAACATATAACTATATTATAATGTATTTTATTAATCTTTATAATACTTTCGCCGTGTAATCATAATACGAATTATATACATTATACGATCAGTATCGATCATCATCTCCGTTCGTTAAATTATGTTTCGTATATATAGATAAAAAAAAAAATTATACGCGAGAACTAGTCGTCACGTATAAAATATTGTATATAATAATAATAATAATAATAATAATAATAATAATATATCGAAGCAAATGTTATTATGATTAGGTATGCGATCGGATTGGCGAGTTCGGCTTCACACGACTCATATAGGTTAGATATATATACCTATATAAAATATATAATATTTATGTATACCCTCTTTGCACCGCGGTTGTTTCGAATACTGGTTTTTTTTTTTTTAATATTATATACCGCGGTAGTGGTTATAATAATAAGAATAATAAGAATAATAAAGTTCACACGCCGAATCTCTTATCGATATACGCGCGTATCATATATATTGTTGCCTATATATAATAATATAATAAGATTTAACCGTCGATTTTTGTTAAGGATGGATGTTTATATAATTAGTTAGGTATATTATAAGAAAAAACCGCACAAAAAGACAAAGTTATACTAATATTAAAAAATGATAATACGAAAACAATTTAGGGGGTGGGGGCATTAACCCTTAAGGACGCTTCACTTGTCGAACAGTGCTATATAATATAGTCGCGATTTTATATAATATGTAAGTACGAGGTTTTAATAATAAAAATAATAATAATAATAATAATAATAATAATAATAATAATAATATATCGTAGAGGCGGAGACGACTAAATACCGCGTCGGCGACCTTATCAGCGGCGGCGGCGGCGGACAGTCTCGAAACGGAATGGGAAAACGTGACCTAATAACGGTGATCGGCCGGCCGTGACTTTCCTGCGATAAGCGCACGGCCGCCACGCCTCCGTCGCCGCCGCGGAAAGCTGCACACACACACACTTGGATATTATATCGGACATGGAAATAATAATAATAATAATAATAATAATAATAATAATAATAATAATAATATTTTTATTATATTATATACCTACGTGTTGTTACGCGTCTCGTCCGCCCCGCACGAACGAGAAAACATGGCCGAAGACCGAATAATAATAATAATAATAATATCGTTTATGAAATATTATACATTTAATGTCGTATCGTCGTGAGCGCGATATTTTTATACGAGTTTTTCGACCGTTTTCTCTATATTATTATAATACAGTATCGATTTTTCTTCCTCTCTCTCTCTCATTATAATATTATATATTTATTATTATCGTACGAGTCGAAAAACGTGCGAACAGGCGCAGGAGGCGGAGTTTTGATATATCCTATATATTTATACGAACCGCAGAATAAGAAGAACAACAAGAAGAATAAGAAAAAGAAGAAGGAGAAAAAGAAGAAGGAGAGAGAAGAAGAACGAGAAGAACAAGAACAAGAAGGAAAAGAAGAAGAAGAAATAAAAATACACGTACGAGCATTATAATTATATTTTATATCGCGAGTGAACGCACCTACGCGTATATTATTATGATTTTTTTTTTTTTTTATCTATAATATACGGATCGTGATTATATGAAGTAAAATAAAACCTAACCGCGGCGCGTATTATACAAGAAAATTCGGGAGTTGCTCCTTCGCGTAACGCCTACCGCCCGCGCCCGCGTTACAAAGGGTCAACCGCGGCCGAACGCGCGTGGCTCGCGCGAAACGCGATAATACGCGCTCGCTCGCGGAATGCTGCCGTTTCCCACGCCCACGTGCTGTACGTTGTACGTATCTGGTATATAATAGGTATACAGGTATATACCAATAGTACGGTTATGGTATCCACATAAATTATAATATTTTATACCGCGGTTTTATATAGTATTACACATGCATATAATATTATAACCTATAGGTACACCGCGCGTTATATTATATAATACCTCTTATATACATACGACTTTTGCGATCGGTAAAATATTTTATTTATAACATAATATGTAAATAATTTTATTCCAAAAAAATACGACACGAAGACGAACAATGTAAAAATCGGATCGATTTGATATATTTTCACTTTTTTAGTACCCATATAAATTTCATAAAAAATGGATAGGCCAATCTTTTTATCGTGCGTTCTGTAAGAAGTAAGGTGCTTTATTTATTATTTCATGAAATTTTTATTTCCCATGATTATTTTTTGTATATTACAGGCTTAGATAAAAAAATAAATTTTTTATTATTTATGATAACAGGCACCTTAGAACCTTAGATGTCTGCTCTTTCGAACCGCGGCATATAGGCATGGCCTATCCATTCTTTATTATCTATGATACATTTACGTCCGTTTATGCGACAATATTTTTATATTGATAGGTTATAGGTCTTTGTAGATAGTAGAAAAGTCGAATGAAAACCGACCTTAATTTTTTTATGATAAAAATGATATTATACGTATTAAAATGTATAGCACGTGGTGCGTGGAAATGTTTATACGAATTTTCGCGCGATGAAAATCGAATTTTTTTGTTTTTTAAATTATTTAAATTCATAATTTAATCGCCGTAAAATAATACATACCGGATTTGGCCTTATCATATATTATTATGTGTGTATAGTATCTATATTTCAATTACCTATACGTAGGCGTATATCACATTTGTGGGAGATTAATTATGATAATAATATCGCGTGATTTACTTTTAATTGTGTTCGGGAAACTGCAATAAACGTATGGGCGTACGGATTAATATTTAACTAAACAAAGTTTTAATCGTGCGTAAACACGTGCTTAAAATATTTTGCAGGTTATGTTCGGTTATGATATTATTATTATTTATATAATACGTTATATTGATATTTTACTGATAATATTTCAGTTATTGATATAATCAAATGATTAGTGTATACTTAAATGATATTTCGACATTTCGTATTAAAAATAATATATTATAATATTATATAACCATAATATACCTAAAAATAATTAACGCGTTTATACCGCAATTTATACATTATGTTCGAGAGCGATTTAAATAAAATTTAATTATAGTCGTTACAACGATTAAATAATATTTATTAACCTAACCTATAACGAATGCGGTTTGAAATCGATATTTATCAGATATATTATATATTTCAGCGTATACCTATAATATATATCTTAACTAAATAGCATGTACCTAGGTATATTAGGTAATAGGTATACACCTAACCTTTTTTTCCAACTGTTTTTGTAAAAATTAATATTTTATAAATTTTTATTTTAATGGCGTATTTTTAAAATAAATCTTTTTTTTTATTGTTATATAAATAATTAACGAATAGAATAAATGAGGAATGCCATAATATTGTTTGTTTTGTTTGTATTATTGTTATTATACACCCTTTAAATCGATTTTTAACCTTTTCAATTATTATTAATTATAATATAATATTATATGTTATGTTTAAAAAAAAATATATATTAAATTAAAAATTACTATACATAATCATTACGACTTAATAGTCATAATAACTAAAAATAGCGTAATAGAATACATTTTAAGCTATTCTAATTTAAAATATATTATTTATAGCTATGGAATATACTTTCTAATGAAATGAAAATATTTATCAATATATTATATTTATTATAGGTGGCTAATAATTATCACGTTTCCAAATCCAAATAATATTTTATGAGATACAGTTACCTATTACCATATCATTGATTAATTATAGCTTATACTCTATACTACCTTTCAGGTAGAAAGGTACTCTCAGGTAGTAACTTCTAGGTTCTACTCTCATAGGTTAGGTTAGGTCTATGGAGAGATAAGGTTATGCATTTGCACCCCCTGCAAGCTTAAGTGATTAAGTCGATATAGTTCTATAGTAGCTATTATACAACTAAATAAATATTTATTTTGTTATAACAAATATTAATTATTTATTTTGATCTATGATAATATTATTGTTTTTTTTTTTTTTTTTTTAAACGTTAGTTTTACAGAATTCGCACCCCCTGCGAAAGAAGTCTGGGGGATGGTTATTACTCTATATAATATTATATTCTATAAATTCGAGTGTCTATATAAAGTCAATAAGTACTCGTTATTTTTAAATTATTAACATTTTATAACATTATATGTTATGATTACTATTGTATGTACCTGTATTAGACGTTTCGAATCGTGGTTATTAAAATTTAAAATCAATAGTGGTATGTGGTTATAAAAAAAATTAAATTAAATATTCTATACGTAAAAAGATAGTTTTACTGTAATATATTACATATAATAAACATACCAAAGCAATTATATAGTTATGCCTGCAGCGGATAACGTTAAAGATATTGTCAGAAAACGCGCAAAAATTATTAAATACAAATATTTTTATACCGCGTTTACAAAACTAAACGATATAACATTAATACAAATAAAAATATAAATCGTATTATAATATCGTTTATTCTTTTTCGATTTACTTCGAAATCGTTTTTTTTTTTTTTCTATACCGAACGGGTCTCGACGAGGTATTCGCACAAAAACTATATAAAATATAAACGAATCAAATATTAAATCGGATTAATATAACATTATATTCGCGGATTTATTCTACGCAGAATTATAAGAGTTATAGGTTAGGTTATTACGTTATAATATTACCTGTAATTATTTTGTAACGCATTGACGAATATAATATATTATATTATGTTCTTGTAACAAGACTAAAATAAAAGAGTGACTGTACCGATTTTGATCATGTGCGCGTTTCAAAACAATGATAACGACGCGTTATTCGGTGTCTCACGTGATAAAAAGTGATAAAAATAGATAATTATATAGATACGTAAAAATTTTTTTTCGTAATTTTTTTTTATTTTATTTTTTCGTTGTCTTGACGATCATATTACATTATTATTATATTACCCGTACACATTTTACCCGTCGCCACCGTATATACACATAATAATATATATTATAATAATATACGTGTTTGTATCCGCACACTAGTTTTTAATTTTTAAATTGTCGAACAACACGAATTTATCATGTCAAGAAGGCCAACCTGTGTGCTACCGTGTGGCCTCAAGGGATGTGCCGTGTGTCGGTGCTCTCGCGAGTTCTTAGTTTACCCCCCGTTCTTTCGTCTCCTTTAAGTGGACGAATTATTATTAACGTACATCAGTGGGCGCAGACAAACGACGCATATATTATATATATAATATAATATGTAATGTTTAGTGAGAGAGAGAGAGAGAGAGAGAGAGAGAGAGAGAAAGACAGAAACAACGCGAGTTTTGACACAGTCGTATACATCATCTTTGGAAAAAAAAAAGAATATAAATACTATCGTAATATACTGGGTCTTTGGTCGTACGTCGGGACGGCGCGAAGATGCGGTTTAAAGCACAGTCGTATGACGTATAAAATATTTTTTTTTTTTAATAATATATTATGTTTTACGTATAGCCGGGGCCGATTGATAGGTTTTTGACATCGTCCGGCTACCGGATAATTATTTACAACAGTTTGCCGTCTGCCACCCTCGTCCTCCGACGTACCGTCACAAGGCCTCGGGACCGTATGTATACGTACGGCCGAAAAACATGATCTGTTAATAATAATTATTATCATTACTCGGTCGTTATCATTATTATTATTATTATTCTCGTGCATATAAATAATAATAATAATATATAAGTAGGTACGTTATTATTATATTCGGGGAAAAAATATAATAATATATTAAAATATATAATAAATATTTATAATATATTGGTGGCCCGAGCGATGGTGAAGTGAGGTTCTTACGAGTATGACCGTGTGTGTGTGTGTGTACGACTTTACGAGCATTATAATAATAATATATTATAATATTACGTGTACTCGTCACCGTAAATCACCCGTACGCTGTCACCCGTAATGACCGCCGCCGTAATACGTAGGTATGTATACGTCGTCGATGGCCAGCATAACATTATTATTATTAATAATAATAATAATAATAATAATAATAATAATAATAATAATAATAATAATAATAATATCCTCTCCTCACTCATTCGGACGCGGTTTTCGATAAACTCATTCGGTATTATAGTTTTATATAAAAAACATAATATAAATAAAATCAAAATCGTCATTTTGTAAAGAAGTAAATCACGATTAATATAATATTATATTAAAATTAAATTATTTTTAAACGTTATCAAACGTGGACACGCGAAAATTCCATTTTATTTTTTTTCTTATCATAATATTATAAATATATTGTTTACGTCATCATAGACGATATTAATTTTCTTTTCTCGTTCGCTTCGGGGCGCGCTCCAGATGAACGTCGCCACTACGTTATAATAATAATAATAATAATAATAATAATAATAATAATAATAAACATTATTATAATAGTATTATTATTATACTCGTATATTGTATTCGAGCTAAACCCGCTATTATTATTAAACGAGCAACTCTTGTGTATTACGCGATATCGGCGTGTCCTCGACGACAACTTTTTATTATTATCATTTCTACGTGTTTTTTTTCTTCATCTCTCTCTCCATATGAGATGCTCTTCTTCTATTATCATTCGCGTCGTCACACGTGATATTATACCATAAAAATATATTGTGTGTGCGAAATCCGTCTTGTATAATAATAATAATGTTATATTGTATTCTTCGTCCTTGCGACCGGCTTATAATGCGCGCGTCGTCCGCGAAGGTCCCGAAATTCTATTTTATATATACGTATATTGTTGTATACCTAGGTATTGGTATAATACCTGTATATAGTGTATACCTGTATACCGGTCTCGATCACGTCGCGTTTTATTATACGTACTCGTACCTATACGATAAAAAGAAAATACGAGAAAACTATATTATATTGCATACGATGAAAATGAATTGTCAGTTGTTCGAAAATAGTTATAGGTTATGTTATTGGTCATCCGTAATAATACACGTAGAAATAAAATATACACTTAAAACGCATATACTAACCTTACCTAACCCGTCTTGGCTGTAACCACTTTTTTAAACACAAAATTTCGACCGAATTCGCGGTGTAGGTATATAAGATATTATGACGTATATATAGTTAACAACGATATAGCGTGCGACGTTATAACAATAATAATAATAATAATAATAATAATAATAATAATAATAATAATAA
>JAIUCT010000013.1:10068011-10078273 GCA_021307375.1 Tetraneura akinire | reverse complement strand
ATAATAATAATAATAATAATAATAATAATAATAATAATAATAATAATTAATATTGTTATCGTCGGGGGCGATAAATATTTTAAATTATGCGATCGAAAGTTTTCGAGAACGAGACGATAACAGCCAGACGTTTATGCATAATATATAATATTATAATGTACAAAACTTTGTTGTTAAAAAGTATATTTTTTTTATACGATATCGATATAACGTTACATATACACAATATTATTATATAACGCTTCTAAAACAAGTGATGTTTCGATAGTTTCAACGTAGAATGACGGTTAAGACTTTTGACTTGAGACTTGACTATTAAAGTATAATCGTTTTGAACGAACATTACAAAAAGTTTTCACAACTATGACACGTTTAACCTTATATATTATTATTTTTTATATATTATACGTATAAATATATCAAAGATTATATTTTTAATTTAGATATTGTATTATTATACGATATAAAATGATTTTGGTATTTTTCACATAGGTTAGGTTCTTTATTTGTACAAAATTATAATAAATATAATATATAATTAGAATCACACACAAGTGACTACAAGTGGTTCTACAAGTAGAATTTATTATATTTTTAATTAAAAATAAAGAAAGCCGATTTCTACAAAAAATTTGTTTTTATTTTAACAAATACGCATTTCTAAGACTAAGTGTTCATCATCAGTGCTAAACAACTATACTAATATAGTAACAACTATAATTAAACACATTTTTAATTTTTAATTAAAAATATATCCTCTTTATTGAAATGTCACAGTATAATTCTTAAATATATTTATTTATTTTCTTTTAAAAAAAGACTTATCGTTTAGCCCTGGTTGTAGTTTTCTCTAACATATAATATTATCATCTATAGCAGTTATCATAATAAATATGGTTTCTTTTCGTGGTACATAGAATTTCTTGCGCTTGTCTATTGGACGTTTTATTATTAATATTATAAATTGATAATTTAACTAAAATATATTCATTGTAGGTACTTATCATAAACGTAATAATGTTATAAAATACCGATAATTATAATGATAAAGACATGAACTGTATGATGGGTACAACTGTAGTGTACCTATATATAAATATTATGTTTAGTACCTAATTGATATGGTAACGTTCGATTTGTTTGGCCCAGAGGAGTTGGGATGACTTTTACGTTAAACAGTTTTGCATGTTTTACGTAACACTTCAAAACTAGTATACAACACGACTATTATTATAAACTGTATAGCTATATATGATGACTACACCACGCAGTAAAATTATAATAGTTAACCTTCAGACGTGTATAGTATAGTAGCATCAAACGTCAAAATTTACAGACAATATTTTTATGTATAAAAAAATAAAATAAAATAATATGATATTTTTATATTCGTTCGCGTTATACCACCAAACAAAATATTTTTGTTATACGAGTATTTACAAAATAATAGTACCTAATAATAATTTATGATAATAAATGAGAATTCGGGGGTTTTAATATCATCGTGTATGTCACCACGATTTATTCAATCCACATTCCACATCACCAACACCAGCACTTAACTATTGTCCAATCTTCTTTAAAAAAAAAAAAAAATTAATTTTTAACAATTTTTTAATATTTTTTAAATTATTTTTTATAACAATGCATGTTCTACTGTTCTTCATTATAATAATGGAGGATTTCTCATGTATTATATTTATATTGATAAGAAAAAGTGGACAATAAGAGCTATGTTTGATACAAGATGATGCGCGTTGCAAGAATCTCCTAAAATATTATGTTATACCTTTTTATATATAATATTTATAAATAACAATTTAATACTACACTCGTTTTATAATATTTACAATACCCGTTTAATACTATAAAATGTTTTTTTTTTTTTTTTTTAAAATAAAAAAACAAGAAAACCTCATAAAAGTACACACCTGTAATCTGTGAACATAATATGCAATTCGAATGTTATATGTACAACAGGTATCGATAAGGATTTGATTTACAAAAAAATAAATATTAGGATGTTAAAAAACAACCGCCGTATAACAAGTTTGTCGGTCAAATATTCGTGATTAAAATGATTTATACGGGCATACACGTTGAGACATCATAACACAATTAATATTATTATGATGTCATATTATGCAATACGTTGGTTGCTGTCGCCGTATAATATGTTATAAATATCGAATTTTTAACAATAATAAACTTAATTTTTACGTAAAAGAACGTCAAACGAACGTCTGACGAAGGAAAAATTGTATAATATAATACAACATTGAAATTTTACGTATACAGACGAGTCGAATTTTTACCCGGTGCTTTGTGTCTATATAAATTTATTATATTGTAAATAAAAAAATTCGGTTTTAATAAAAACGAAATTGGCGATTGATTTTTATATAGTAAAAGTATTTCTTCCCAGAGCTATATAATATTATATAGGTTATGTACGTTTATATTATATTATTATACTGTATAACTGCTGTATACGGGCAAAATTCCAAATCGTTGTACTATTTTTTATATAGTTCGCTGAGAGAAAAAAAAATATAACCATAATGATGATATATTATAATACATATAGACATATGGCTGTATATACCTTATCAGTATATCCCTCGGTCCCTGATTGGCAATTCGACGAAAACCGTTATCATCGTAACGTCACGTCTTACGCGTATATACAAGCGAAATTGTATATGTCGCGTGGGTGTGTATTTAGACTTTTCCTGGAAACTTAAATACACACACACTCATATATATATTATTATTATTATTATTATTATTATTTTATGCTTCGGCGCAGTGTATTATGAGGTACAATAAGCAGTCCGCTTTGGTCTTTTGTACATATATTTATATATATATATTATATATATATATAAAGAGGAGGGAAAAAATCAAATCAAATACATATTATATTATAGTGAGAGAGAGAGAGAGAGAGATAGAGAGACTTAGTGTTCGAACGATAAACGGTTTTGGAAAACAACCCTTTGGCCGGCGGCGGAGCGTGTAAAGAGCCGTGTGCGGAAATAGCGAAATCGAATTATATAATATATAATAATATTATGTATGTATATATATTTATAGTACTATATACACTGCACAGGGTTTTAAAAGGGATAAAGGTGAGGGATTGGGGTGGTACAGAGGAAATTCGGTATATTGCCAGCCCAAAATCATAATGAAGATGATGATAATAATAATAATAATAATAATAATAATAATAATAATATAACCCTTTCACGAGAGCTAGTATCGGCGTATCACAAATCACATAGCGACAATAATATAATAAATGTACATTATAATATAAATATATATAACATTATACATAATAGTATATTTTATAGTGTTCAAAAACGCCGCCGAAGCTGCGCTTTTCTATAATATTATTCGCTCTACACCTTTCTCGGCGGGGGCCATTCGCGTTAAATGCGATTAAAATCTCATTTATTTCCTGCCAGGGTATATTATAATGTTACACTTAGATACGCGCATACACTCTCATCATGGTCGTCGTCCTAACGAATGTAATATTTTTATAAAACCAATAATTTTACGATTAAATTTTATAATATTTATTAGAATTTTTGAACAATACATAAACGTAAAATATTATTATTTCTGATGGATATAGGATTCTTTTTTTAGTCTAAAAATGTAAATATTTAATATTATACCAAGGAATATGATATAATTATATAAATTAATATTTATCATCGATTGACAGAATTTTCGTTTTTAATATAATATACCTATGTATAGCTATTATAAGTAAAAAAAAGAAAAAGCTTAAAAGTTAAAAATTAAAAAAAGTGTAACACGTATCTATAAATAGATATACTATAACTACTTGTACCGACAAAAAAATTCGGTTACAATATACCACGGTAGAGTTTTTGTAGAAAACCCGTGCGTTTTCTTTTTGTTCTATACCTATATACTTTATGAACGCACATGCTCACGTCACACCAGTAATCGACCCTTCGCATATTGCGCCCCCTTTTGACCATATACCAAAAAAATTAAAATTACATATATATACACATATAACCACTTTACACGCATCCGTATATCTTTTGCCCAGGAATAAATTTACCCGGAGGCTTAATAATTTCCGCGTCTGTTGTCGACGGATTTTCACATCAGTGCTGTCGAAAAAAATAAAAAAATAATATGCTATAAAAAAAAAAATCCCGCAAAAGTATACCCTCGAGAATATCTGATGAATATGCGACCGTGTATATAATAATTATTGCACGAGTTGTTTAGTCGAACATAATACGCGCATATCAAACACGCACTTATGGTTATGACCAACTGGTGTTTACGAGATGCATTGTGGAGAGCATAATAATAATAATATATTGATGTATTGATGTTCGGTATATCAACAAAATAATATTGATAAACAAATTTAAATATGAAAATGTTCACGAATTTTATTATTATGACTATTATTTATAAATTATATCGTCCTAAAAATTTAAATCCGAAATTTGAAAAAAGACGTATATAATAATATTAATAAAATTTTATTATGATGCCGTTGTAAAAACTAAAAATAGCAGACAACAAAAAAATTTATTCTCACTAACAATCAGCATAATAATATACTTAATGTGATACGGGTAATACAATGATAACGGTAAACACAAGAAAAATTAACTTTTTGGGAGTATAATCTCCATTTTAATCCATTCGAGTTTTCACAAATTCTATGATTTGATGCAATTTGTATAATTTTTTAACTATACTAATTCCTAATCTCGTCGTATATATATATATACATAATTTTCTTATTCTACGACTATATTCTATATATCATAAAATTTTTCTAAGATCAAAATCCAAATAACCTATAACATAGATTTATAATCAGTAAATCGAATAAGTTTTATAGACATTCGTATTCTTATTACAGTTTTACTCTCTAACTCTAATTACCTATGTATTATATTTTATAAACTGCATAAAAATCAGTACGATTATAATTTATATTAAAAAATTAAAATAATAATGTAAAATTTTTTATACATAAAAAAGTCTTTTCGTTCATTCTCGTTTTTTAGTTTTATTATTATTATTATTATTATTATTATTATTGAACATTCAACTTTTACAATTTAAAATAATATATATTATATTATTAACATGTCTGTTATATTAATAATGAATTTAAATGTACATAATATTTAGATATGTCAGTACGTTGAATACCTATACCACGATGATCGTGCGTATAAATATATAAAGTAAAACTGGTTACTCTCATAGGTCACCTCATACATAAATAATCTGACGGTAAAATCGTTTCGATATTTATTCGTAAAAACCAGTTTAACATATCGTACACGTATTAGGTATATTGTATTAATAATATTCTTATTTTAGTAAATTATTTAATACATTTGTTTGTTCAATACTTAAATTATTTATATGATATATAATGATAATATAAACGTAATGTTATAAAATTAATCATTGCACTGCAAAATATAACAATAATCCTATACGTAAACCAGAATCTTTTTTTATACCCGGATTTTTTTCAGTATAAGTGCATATTTTTAAAATCAGTTTAAATAAAAAATTATGGAATTTTTTTATTATGTTCTACTAATTGTAGAAGAAAAAAATGTAAAATAAATACGTTATTTCAAATATTATTACGAATAATTACATATTACATAAGTTATTACAAGTTACAAGATATAATGTATTATTTATAAGCATATTAAACAGATGTATCGTTAATTTGAAATGTTTTATTATAATTTTTTTATTGATAAAAAATAAATTATTTTCTTTCGTGTTCTTATCAGTGCTCGAATTGGAAAATAAGAGGTAGAGGGACTATCCGCGACTTCAAAAAAAAAAAAATTAACGTCCCCTCAAAATTATTAAGTATACATATTATGTATATTATGGAAAGAATTTAAGATAATTAGTATAGGGGTACGCTACAAAAAGAAAAAAAATAGTAAAAGTACTCCGTCATCACCTTGCGACCATCCCCCAAATCAAACACCGATTCTTATATTCTGTTATCATAGTGACGTACAGCGTACAGGCGTATCTAATATGTAAAAAATTGAAATTGTACAGGTACAAAATAAATATTATAAAATAAAAAAAAATAACAAAATTACATACGCAAATTTTTACGTATAATCAATATACCTATCGTATACATTTATAATATAAAGACTGCAGTATTCCTCGTAAGTCATATGGTAAAAAATCTTTACGCCAAAATCAATAAGTTTTAAAAAAAATAAAAAGTCACAAGAATAATAATAATATCTCGGCGTGCGGCCCAAAATACAATAAACATTTAATAATACCGGTTTAAAAAATACATAAATATCAATATACGAAATAATATATGTAGGTATATGTAGTTGCATTAAAGTTTACAAGGCAGCTTGTTCGGTTATTTCATGAATTATATGACAACCCTTTAAAAATCTTATAAATAGATTTTAAATTTAAGTTTTTTTTAAATTCTTGATTTTAAAAATGCATAATTTAAAATACGAAATTTATATACAAACAACATTTTAATAATTTTAATATAACACGCATTCGTATAATGTATTAATGTAATACACGTCAAATTATATTCCCAACGTTTTTATAACGTTATACAAAGAAAAAGCGTTAAAAATATTTTTATTTTATTTTCTTATTTATATTGATAATGCGTATATTTTAATATTATCATTTTTCTAACGATTTATTTGTCAAAAAAATACCTCATTAATTAATAATTATACGTATAAATTCGTATTTAGTACGATACGTATGCCTAAGGCCCGGTTTTTCAATCACATGACATCTCCGCCAGATAATTATCTGTCGAATATATTTAACCAAAAAATAAACTTCTGGTAAAAAAAATTAAGATAACAATCGTATATAGTGATAATATAAAGATAAAATATTATAAAATTAACGCATTTTTCTGTGCATACTGATTACTGCAGAAAAGGCCATGTAAATAAGCGTATAATAACCACGACGAAAAAACCAAACTTAAAATGATAATATTATAATTGGTATATTGCATATATTAGATATTTATTGGATGTTTTATCTTTTATAATTAAAAAAAAATATATACAAACAGTCAAACTGAAAAAAATTAATAAATTAGGTTTTTTTGTAAATATTTTTTTAGTATTTTTAACAAATTTAAAATTAAATTTTTATAATATACTTTTCAAACAGTATAATATACATTTACAATATAACATTTATAAAATTATACCATAATATTAGTCATATAAACGCATTAAAAAGAAATATATATAATATATATAGTTTTAAATTTCAAACAAATTATGTTTGATAAATTATCATTTAATTATTCAACAGTCCTTTTTCTTATAAATATATTTAAATTTCAGTTTAAAGAACAAAAAGACAATACGAACAGTTTAATTCTGTACTAAAAATTATCAATCAAAAATTAATCAAAAATTGAAAAACTCACCATGTTAATATAATAGAATTCAGAATAATATAGTAAGGTGTAAACAGAATTTCAGATAATATAAATTGAGGTTTGAAAATAATTTATCCGTGAGAATGACTTAATAATAGACATAATATATTAATTGACGCGTTCAGCAAAGACAATTTATAAATAGTCTTAAAATGTTTTTATTAAACGTTTTTTTTTTTTGTATACCTAAGACAATATTTTTATAACTTCGACACATACGATATGTTTTTAGTCTCGTCCGGATTTTTATACTCGGAAGATCAATAAGTTTAATTATATATAAATATAAAACGAAATGAATTAAAATGCGACGCCATATCGTTAGCAATAGTAATAATAATTATTATGCTGTCAATTCATGAGTCGTGATTTTTTTCAATCTCGTCTGGCCGTGATTATGTTATAACTTATAACGTTTGTCCTGTATATGCGGTTTAACCGTTTTACATCGGACACACGCGCATATTATTGTAAATATATTAATATTATTATTATACCTATACCACGTTATATACCTATACCATGTTATATACGAGTTAATCGCTTAGTTACACGTTTTTTTTTTTTGCTTTGTTTTATAAAAATATAATTTTTGATATTATGACTTATTTTTAAATCGATATATGTCTTTTATCAATCATATAATGTAATATATATAAGATATAACGTATAAATATATATTTTTTTCTTATATTGTTATTGTTAAAATTATTCCGCGTGTATTGCGTGTGTATGCTTTTTCAAATAATTGCACACGAATCCTAAAAAAACGAGTTATAATATTCGTATTTTATATTGTATGGAAAAAAATCAACTTCATTATTAATTCTAAAAAACTATACACGATATAATATTAATGTTATTCTTTTTCAGCGAGACAAATATCGTGTTCTGTTACATATGCGGTATGCATGTCATAAATATATTTAGAAAATTTTTACGTTTCTCGTGAAATTATATACCTACGTCTAGATGGGGTAAGAAGAAAAAAAAGATATACAAAATGAACACATCTCTTCTGTTCGCGTGGTGAATTTTAATTAAGACGCGATGACGATGATACACCCTCTCGCGTGCGCGTTCTCTCTCTATTCGTCTGGGGGCCAGTTTTTGCCTCGATCTGTGCTTCTCTCGGCGCGTTATTTATTATTATTACAGTTTTGTGCAAGCACGAGTGCGTAAATTTATATAAATATTTTACGAATTTTTCTATCTAATACACGCGTGAACTCTATAAAAAACGTCCTACAAAAATAGCTTTAACAGACGTTCTTCGAAAATCATTACCTTTAGTCCTTTACCATTTATATTATGAATCGCGTTATTCGTTAAATACAATATAAAAAAAACTGGGGTGTATTGCAAATTTTTAAAGACAGATGTTTCATCGCATCAACTTTTAACACTCTTATCATAATATACGTCGAGAGTTCGCCTGTCGATATATTCACTATATAACATAATATATACCTACATTCGTTTTCTCTGCGTACATAATCTATTTAAGCTCTCTATTATATACGACTAAAGGTACCCCGTCGTGCGTAGTAAACATAATGAACAGACCTTAACACCCACACACACCGCGTGCAACTATTACACACATACACGATATATATGTATAATAAACGTGTGTGTGTGTGTGTGATGTTCAATTCTCTGGTAATTTGTTCTAGAGACACGCCGTCGGTGGCGTATGACGTGTGAAGTACAACAAAAATAATAAATGTGAGATGAGGTCGCCCGGCGTTATTACTCTCTGCAGCCGTTGTGCCGTGCCGCGGTGCAGTTAGGAGAGGACTGATCTAGGCTTAACGCATCGTGCTTCCTCCTACACATATAGTTAGAATTTCAACCCTATAATATACGAGAAGGGTTCGTATATTATTTTGACCCGAACCCCGGACGAGACTATTCTCTATATACGTTTCCGTATACGGACTTAAATATATTATACACGTTAGATTCGCGTATGTTCTTTTATAGGTTATATAAATCCGTCCAACGTTTCAAAGGACACCAAATATATACCGTTTCTATATAATGGCGATTTAACATTATATAATTTACTTTTTTCGCGTCACAATTCTTATCGTCTCGAAACGTCTTTTTTCTATATCCCGAACGAGTTTGTTTTTTTTTACCCGATCTTTTGACGATCGATAATATACTTATTATAATATCGCGTTTTTCAAAAAAAAAAAAAATAAAAATAAAAACATATTATAAGACGTTATTAACCGAAGGGTATATTATTATAATTCTTGTACCTATATTACCTCGTCGTGATATAAATGCGTGTTGGCGGGTAATTATATTATTTCGTCTGCGGCGGCAGCGGCGACACCCAAAATAAACGATAACACTGAGAGAAATAAATACCACGTTAAACGAATACGTACCTATATCATTATATTATACCTATGTGGAAAGAAAAAAAAATCGTTTTCGTCTCTGGCGCGACCAGAAATATCGAACAGAAAACGTTGGTGAAAAATGCTTTTTTCCCCCCTCCGCGTCCATCTACATATTATTATTATTATTATTCTTATACGAAACCGCGCACATCGCGTTATTGATGACCCAAACGAGACCATATAGTATATATAGTCAATAAATATAACAATAAAAAAAAAAAAAAAAAAAAAAAAATGAAGACTGAAACAACGAGTGGCCGAATAGGTATAATACCCGATATAATAATAATAATAATAATAATAATAATAATAATAATAATAATAAT
>JAIUCT010000013.1:10045595-10068001 GCA_021307375.1 Tetraneura akinire | reverse complement strand
ATAATAATAATAATAATAATAATAATAATAATAATAATAATAATAATAATCGTATATAATACAGCTGCAAGTACAGGTATGTGCTCGCAACCTGGACCGTAGTAAATAGTCGAAACAACGGCGGCGACGGCAAAAGATTAATGGTTATTCAGTGGCTTCCCCCGCGTATATATGCGGTAATAATAATAACCTCATATAACATATTATGTACACGACAGTCGTTAAAACACAGAAACGTATTCTCTCTCTCTCTATATATATATATATATATATATATACGATAACATAATATATAAAACCGAATGTCGGCTTGAAAATAAAGAAAAAGAAAAGAAAGAAAACGCCCCCAAGAGCGAGACGCGGCGTGTGCGTCGGCGGTTGTGACCAAAACGCGCGGCGACCGACGTTCGTGTATATACCACGACCGCGGTCGCAACGATGATGATGCGATATATCCGTAAAATTATATAACGACGATAATAATAATTCTAGTCGTTTTCTGTTGTTTCATCCGTCTCGCGCGCCTGCAAACAATCGTACCTATATAAAAGGACAACAAAACGCTATTATTGATCGACTATAATATTTAAAAAGATTTCCATTACACACATAAAAATACGGGTAGCACAAGTTATTATAACGTATAATATAACTGCCGGATCTTTTTGTTTTTTTTCTTCTTTCGTTTCGTTTCATTTTTTAAAGGCCGCGAAATTGGGTGGGGATGACTCGGCGTTTTGGTCGACGCCGTCTCGCGGACGCGTGTCGAATTCGTCGAGCGCCCATCCGCGCGTTTATTTTTTTATTTCGATTCTCTCACACGCGCGAGCACACGACGGCATACGTTATATATATATACATAGATACGCGTAATGATAACAATATCATTTTATTATTATTGTCAGTAACGAAATAAAAAAAATAAAGAAATAAAAAAAAAAAAATAAATAAATAAGAGGCGCTCCGGTTCGATCGGCGGCGGGTCCGCGTGCGTGGTACACCGCATAAGAAAGAAAAGAACGAAATAAAATAAAAACTATATTATAATAATAATAATATGTACAAAAGGACACCGTGAAATTAGCTGAGAAAACCGTACGACGGCGACTTCGACGCCCCGAGCGTATATTGTAAACTCTTCGTGTGTACAGAATAACCGCTGTCGTAGCGATTGTTCATTTGTTCCTCAACATAATACGACTATATACGAGTATAATATTATGATCGAATAAAAATCATATTTCGCAAAACAGTATTATACACGCGTCTAAAATATAAAAAGCAAAGCAAGGAATACTGGTGTGGACTGTGGAAGGGATACAGGTGTAATGAGGATAGTGTTGAATTTTGATTACAATTTTAATGCAATGATAAATTACATTCGTGAAAACGATTTTGAGCCAAGTTCATCAGATAATATACCGATTAAAGTTTTATCAGTCTCTATACGTTATATCAAAATTCAACACCCAAGTCCCTTCCCTTGAATTTTATACTTTAAACAGCTATAAAAAAAAAAAAATCATAAATATAAAAATTCACAATTAATTGGAACTGAGTTAAGTAAAATGTATTTAAGCTTCAATTACATTTTTAAATTTTGTAAAAAAATTTTGTCAATTTTATTTAATATTACCTATTGTAAAATATTGAAAAGAGGAATCCATATAAATACTTAATATTCAAAGTCCTTTATTTTGTAGAAAAATTAACGTTTCGGTTCCAAAATTTTATCACATATATAATATAGTATACCTATTTCAACATCCAATATAATTTTTAAGTCTCTAACTTCAAAATGTCTAAGTTATCGTGAAATATTGAAATCGAATTCGTCAAAATTTCAGTTTACGTGAAAAATGTCGTTTTTTGGTCGTTTTTCTGTCGTATAGAGTCAATTTTGAGAAATTCGAAAAATGACCTAAATCAAGTATCAACTGCATTTACTTTCCTACCGGAAACATGTGCCATTCATGAAAATCCGAGCATTATTTCGGGTAGTACAAATGTCTTCAGACATAAAAAAAAAAAACACACATCATTGTAAAACCTGCTTTGCTCAAAATCTAAAATACGTACTTATATCAGAGTAATATACAATTTTGAACATATTTTTGGATACGCGAAATCCAACTTTGGATTTACAAATTATTGTACTATATTTTATGTCCGGAACTACAAAGTATGTAACAAGTATGTAATGTAATTACAAGTATGTAACTTATTCGTTTTAAAATTTTACATAATATATAGGTACTTATAATAATATTATATAATATGTGTTATTTTTTTCAAGGATTTAGTGTTCGACCTACCAATAAAATACGTTCCTGCAGGGATGTTTTCGGCATTGGCAAAACCTTACAGGGAGGTGCTTCTACTAAGCATCCCTATATACGTGAAAGAAAGCATCCATAAGTAAATAAAAGTACCCTTGAAGAATATCAGAATTTTACTTTAATTAACTTTGTAAATAACTCACCCCTTGACTTGTTTCGATGCTTAGTTCGGACACCTGAAACATCCCCCTTAATATTGTGGCGCACTGTATATAACTCTAGTTCGAAGTAGCGGTTAGGATATGTTTGGATTAAACCGTAATCGAATACGATATTAAAATAGTGGTTTGTTATTTTTGTTTTCTCATCTCGTATAAAATGTATATAGATACGTTACATATACAAATTTTCCAACCTCTATAACTATACGTTATACAATATACAGTATAAAATAACCATTCCCGAAGGATGCAAGAGAAAAAAAAAAGAGTAATTTTTGAAATTCGACGATTTAATGTATTCTTATTAGTTTTACTTTGGAATTAGTTTTGGTATAAAAAAAAAAAAATAAATAAATAAAAAGAAGAAACTTTTTCAAACATAATCTTATCTTGGCTGGATGCGGTATGTATATAATATTATATATAATACTCGGCACTCGCGTATAATAAGGTTTTGGTCTTTATTTTTCTTATTTCTTTTTGCTCGTCTATTGCACTTGTATTCTAACCGCGCCGTATATGAAAATATAGGACTACTACGCTATATGTGTATATAATACAAGGAGGATATATAATATAAAGAATATAATACAGACATAAAAGGAAATAAAGAAAATAAGAAGCTCTTTGGTCTGGAAATACCGTATTTATATATATATATATATATATATTATATACGTTTGTGCCAAAGACGTTGGCTTAGAATATCCCCTCCGGACCTCCTTGTAATTTGGCATTCATTAACAGCGTCGTGTCTTCTGTACATCGACAGGGGCAATTTGGAATCATCCCAGGCAGGTCGTAAAACGTATATTTTATATTATGGAATACGTGCTATACCTGTTATATATACTCGAAGAGATCCGGGAGTAAACGTCTGGTAGAATTATTTTTATTTTTATTTTTTTTTATTTTTTTTTTTTTTGTCTTTTCATCCGACATTTAGTCAGTAACATACTCGAATTTACCCTCGAGGGCAAACTATTATTGCGTGGGATTACGTCTGCAGAAATCTTCATCGTATCCCTCCTTTATTGCACGCAATTCAGTGTTATATAATTTCGATTTTCACATATTTATTACTAACTGTTCGCTTACTATATAATCCGTTCGTTATATTTTCGTTTATTTATAACGAATAAAAATCATATTTCATTAAGCAAAAATCAGAAGTATATCATATAACAAATTCAAAAAGTCATACATAATACGAGTATATTGTCATAATTCGATATTTATAAAATACACGCCGTGTGATATACACTGAAGTCTTATGTTTCGAATTTCTTCATTATTATGATCACTACGTATATTATATAACAGTGTGAAGAAAAATGAAAATATAATATTTATTGTAACTATATTATAAAAAATCATATAAAATTTTTCGATATCAAATATTACTTATAGAACATTTACATTTACCACACTGTTTAATGTCTGATTAGAATATAGAAAACACGGACTATTTATATATCTATGTTTAATATTATTATTATTACAGTATTTTTAAAGTAATATAGACATTTTGCAAATTTTGGAAACCCATATAATTTGCAAAATAAAATTGTGGGAGCCAATTCAATAGTATGTTTAAGGGTCAAAATATCGACTACCTGAGTTTGGGAGCCAATTCAATTGCACCGATATATATTAAATTTATAATAGGTATTCAAATTTTATATCGTGATATTAATAATAGATGAAATACGATTTAACGAGAATTATAAAATATAAAAAGCGATAAGTATATTTTAATATTAATCAAACATTCGTTGAAATCTCTAAATTTACGTAAATAAATTATTTAAAATTTAAATTATTTAAATTATTGTAAAACATAAATTTATATATTATAATTAACAAAATCAAATCGAGTACAACGTAAAATTATAATAATTTGAGCTTATTTTATATATTATTATTTATTATGTACGAAGAGTTGGATGGTATAAATAACTGGTGTAAATTATAAACGCGGCAATACGCGCGTTGTATTTTGTATACCGTATAAGGGAGCCGAAAAATAAATTACCGAGAATAATTTTTTTTTACGGATGAGGGGAAGGGGAGAGGTCGGGTCATTTTATTTCGTCTATCGTAGTGTGTGCTTTTTGCTTTTTTCGATTAGTTATTACACGGCCGACGGATACTTTATTATAACATATTATATAAATATACAGGGTGGTCGATATTATGGAGAACGTGTATACATTTCACTTTTCATCACGTCCTGCGAACTAGATTTAAATATTAAATCCCCAAGTTTTGGTAGGAAATTTTCGTAATTTTCTAGGTCTCTGTTTTCATATAATATACGAATGTACCTATACCTAACACACGAATCTTTATCGAAAGTTCGACATCAAATTTTTGTTCCCTGATTATTGCAAATAAAGAAAAACCTATAGCTCTATAGCTTAAATATTCGTATAAACATTTCGTTATCACTCCGCACGGTCGGGAGTGCCGCAACACGACGGACGTTCGTTTTTTCGATCACCCTGTATAGTCTGCACGATTCGTTATCGGGTGTATAATAATATAGACTCGGAATGCGACTTTTATTCTTTCGTTCCCTCCACACGCATATACATAACATCGTAAAAACGCGTTTAATACTCATATGTATATACATAATATTATATAACATTAATCGTATGTATATTACGTGCGTGCGCATGACGGTGACGGTGGGGATGGACGTGGAGGATGCCTTTTCGAGATTCTGTTGGCGATTATTCGCGGGCTCGTTCACTCGGCTAGGTTTCGCCCGGAGTTCAAAGGACCGAAATAATATAAATTGTGCCCCGTATATACCGTATACCGTAAACCGGGTATCGTGTATATACCATATATACATATAATAATAATAATATACGCTATAAATGCGATTTTTGCATTATCGGTGGCTAATGACGCGACGACGACCCGCGCGTTTCTTGCTGCCCGCGATTTTTCACGGTACGTAAAAACCGCACGCGAGCCGTGACTTGCAGACGAGGAGGGTCCGCCACGGCCGCTGCCCCCGGGAGCTGTCCGAACACGTATACGCGTACGTGGTACATATTATATACCAATACCGCGGTATAGAAAAAATGACAGGACGATCTATATATCATATGGCTTATGACGGCCAGAGAAGAAAGAATGGGCGAGGGGAAACGCGCCGGATAAATAATGAAAGCTGTCCGGATCACGCGAAATCGTCTTTATTACCTTCCGGATCGCTGATAACGGCGGACAAATTACGACAAATCACCGTCGTTGTAAATTTAGAAATCCCCAGACGATATTACGTTTGTAAACGTTTTTTTTTTAGTTTTTGCCCCCCTATTTTTGGTTTTTTTCCAAACCTCGATAACTCGATATTAATATAATATATGAGCCGATAAGGGAAAGAAATCAAAATCTTTTTTTATCAAACAAATACTCATGCATTTAAACTAAAAATAACTTAAAAATATTCGTTGGACACGTTAACGTTTTAATAAAATATTAAAATTTATTTTTCGTGCGTAACAGATAATACCTCGTAATTTAGAAATTATTAAAGATTTATATTTTATACAGACACTTATAATAATATTTATCTATAATTTGTTATAGTAGGAAATATTTTCAAAACGTTCGTTTTATCATATTGTTGTTTACCTGTTTCCTGTTTGTTCAATTCGACTAACTTTGTGATGTTCTCATCTATTTAACTTTGCAACAATTTATTATCAATTTAATAATATTTTAACCACCCTCCTATATAATAATAATGACACGTGGTCTAATTAATATATAATTTTCTCGTGAGACAATATATTATATTATAATATCGACTTTTGTACAATATTTCCTTAAAAAATTGCTTATAGAAGAGTACCTATATAGTAGAATTTCATCGTGATTCGTTAGAAAAATCTCAGTCGTACTTGTTTTTCGGTTCACCGCTACGATGAAAAGTGAAATTTAAAATGTACGTAAAACGCATATTTTTCGTTTCCGGTATCTCGGTAGGTATTAGGTATATATTATATAGATACTAAAACAATATATTATTTTAAAGAACTTTATGATTACCGAATTGGTTTTTTATGGTATAAAATAATATATTTTACAGTACCTATACGGTTTTTTCTATAGTTATAAAGTTATAATATACGTAAATTATATTCTCTACACAGAGTCGTATCACATGAGGGTTAGGTACATTTATACCATACGACACAAAAACGAAACGTCTACATGTCTCCGTGGACCTCGCGTTATCATAATAACAATATTATTATTATGATTATAATAATATATTATAGCTAACCTAGCCTAACCTAGCTATTTCGTCTTCGTCGGTTCGTCATCGATTGCGGATGCGGAAAATTTATTATTATTGCCGTTGTCGACGGAGGTAAAACGTATAATATTAAGATAATGTATAACACGGTAAAATAACAACCGCCATCCGGTTTCGGATGTGTGTAAATAATAACAATGATAATAATAATAAAGGATGGGAGTGTCGCAAAATGGGATAGTCGCGATCGCGTTCGTCGTTTCCGAAAAAAAATCATTCGTACAACTGTACTCGTTAAAAAAAACATAAAAAAAAGTGAAATCAAATCTAAACATAATGTACCTATTATTATTATTATTATTATTATTATTTATACGTTTTGCAGACGAACTACGACACGGGGCGTTGTCAATGCTATACGCGAATAACATTTTTTATACCTGGTATACGGTTTAGTGGGCATACGAGTCAAGGGTACTTATATATACATATAAAGGGCGTTATTTCAGAGTGATTTTTTTTTATTTTTTTGTAACGGTTTATTCGTTGTATTATTAAAAATTAACGAATCTTTCGGTAAACAACACGTCATAATAATACAGGATATGATGAATATTATAAATTTAAATTATAATTAAGACGTCGGAAAAAAAAAATATTTAAAAACAGAATACACAATCCTGCTAAAATATTATATTTCCCCTTATATAATATCTATATATCATGCACACGATGAATCCATATATTTATATGTAATACGTATACAGATTGATACGGGTGATTTTAAGTCGTCGTGTTCTACAAATATAATGGAGGATATTATAAAACATATTTTTTTCAATATTATCATAATTATTATGATCGTCCTGTATACATAAACTATATTATTATACACGTGTATATTCGTCGGGTCTCGTTGAGATGGCGGCAAACGAGGACAAATTACAGACGCTGTATCAACGTTAAATTGCCGCCGACTTCCAGTACCATAATACACGTATATAACATTATATTATTATCTCGTGATAAGGGGCTGATACTTAACTATACACGTACGATTTATATTACCTATGTGATGTTGCGTACGATATACGATCGTACAGAAATGGAATAAAAAAATAAAAAGGCACGAACGCGAAACCGCAACTGCGAAACCGCAGTAAACACGCTCCTATATTATATTGTGTATGGCGCACAATAATAATAATAATAAAAAGAAGCAGAACGAGAAAGATAAAAAAAGAAACCCCGCCAAAGAGCGTTTGTTATTATTTTTATTATTATTATTATTATTATTATTATTATTATTATTATTATTATAATTATTATTTTTATTATTATTATTATTATTATTATTATTTTGTCCTCGACGAAACGTTTTTATATATTATTATTATTATTATGTATACCGTTCCACATTGAGCGCCTTATGATTACTAGAGTCGACCACGCCGCGACGATGCGTTTTGAGTGCGGCGTTAAACTATCATTTGTCGCGAGGTCGACTAATATAATAAAATATTGTATGTTTTTTCACCGTATTTATACAATAATATTGTTCGTACGATACGCGTTGGTTAAATATTAAAAACGCGTGTAATGTTCCTATGGAAATTCAGGATAAAAATAAATACAAATATTAAATTCGTTTTCCTTTAGTAGGTATAATGTTATTTTAATATTTAAATATTTCTCGAAGGGTGTTATCAATGACTATATCCTCCCTAATCTTAAGAACCACTGTTTTGTAAAATAATTATAGTCGTATGTCGTTCATCAACTTACTTATCGTACAAAATTGTATAGATCGTAGTTTATCTTATTTTGTTAATAAAACGAATTAGTCCATCCGTCTTTAACTTCGAAATTTAAACATTAAAATTCCTAAATTTTAAATAAATTTTAATTTATAATAATTACAGAATAATTTTATAGACAATTTTTAAATCCTTTAGGAATTACTGAATTAGGATATTACATTTAGATTATAAATTATTTTAAATTGTATTATATAATATTAGTACTATATTATAATCTATCGTTTCTTTTGAGACAAAAAAAAAACATCTTATTTTTGTTAAGACGAACTTTTTTAAACAAAATATATATATTACATATAAATAATATTATATGTGTATAACATATTATTATGTTATCGGTCAACCGTGCGATATCACGCGGACATGAAATGTGTGATAAGGGGTTATTAAATATTCATATACTATATACATATACATGCTTAAAATACACCATTACCATATATACATACATTATATATTATATATAAAGTCAAAAGTCAAAAGGGGGATTTGAACCCCTTAACCTCCTATAAATTATGCCACTGTATATAGTGAAATATTAGATAAATTCAAATGTATTTTTATATTTTCCAAACAACATTATAATAATATAATATATTTTAAACTTCCCGCGTGTTCATATTTATATATAGAAAGCCCGCGTTATACGATGTCAATCCGTTAAACACAATTTGACGGTTATGCCTCCGTCAAAAATATTATGGAAAAAAATATATTTATTATTATTAATCGATTATGCTTAATTTAAATAAAATATAAAAAATATTTATTTTATATATATTTTTTCACCGAAAAATACGAATCTATAATCGGCTCGTATCGTCGTCGTTTCGTCGTTTTCGCGACATTTCATAACGTTCCGCATTTTAAACGCGTATATAATAAATGAAAATAATAAAACAACGATAATTTATTGCCGAGTCATTCTGCAGGACACGATATCGATATGAAATATAAAATTACACCGGCCGTTCTTATCACAATAATATTATTATTGTTTTGTGAATATATTATTATGGGCGAAAATACGAATATCTGATAATATTTGATTTTGCAGAGTTTTATCAATACGTTCGTATAAGTTTTCCGCGTGGACCCGCGGTGTTTATCGTTTAAATACGAGATAATGTCTGTGATGATTAAGTCCATCTTAGGACTACCTATCTAATTTTTAACAGCTATAAATTGAAATTTAAAAAATGATTTTACCGTATATCGAAATTTTCCTTTGCAAATAATTTTATAACATTCTAAACAATTTAAAAGCATAATAAATATAACTTTTTAATAGGGGTTTTATGATATTTTTTTTGTTTTTTATCGATATTAGCTTTAAAACGAGATAATAAACACTTGAAAAAAAACCACTCTAGACTTGTACCTATAACGTATATAACGTTACAATATTATATTTCGTTAGGTTAGGTTCGATCGTCCAATAAATATTCGTTCGGGGTGGAAAAAAAAACTTTTATGGTTAGGTTGATATTATGCTCGCAGCGCGTTGACTCTGTGGGCGCGACAATATTACTCGACGTGAGGTGTACGCGCATTATATGCACAATATATGCGTGCATTTTGCAGTCTATAAATAATAATAATAATAATAATAATAATAATAATAATAATAATAATAATAATAATAATAATAATAATAATAATAATATATACATAATCGCCAGATGGGCACCAGTCGGTTTGGGCGGATTTTCGAGTTTACACGACGAACACAACAATGCCATCGGGGGCGGGCGAAAACGACGTAATTCGCAATACTAATTTCGTCCGCGTAATAATTTTACCGAACAATGCGTAAAATACGCGTCATAAAAATCGACGATTGCCCGGACGATTTTTCAGCTGGCTGTTATGCGCGGCGTATATACCGCAGTTAACGTAATAATGTATAAAATAATATTATAGGTTATGTTATATTATATTATAATATTTGGGTACGCGGAATATTTTTACATTTTTTTTCCTCCAGTAAATCTACTGCAAAAAAAAAAAAAAAAAAAAATAAAACGCTCAATTATACCGCACAACGTAAACGAAATGTTATATTATAAATTATACCCTTATTATACGTACTTGTCGTTTCGGATTGTATAATTTAATTATTATACCAGCTTTTATCGGTTTCGCGCGCGGGGTGCACTCAATTTGGTTTTTTTGATAAGAAAAAAAAATATAATATAGGATACTTTATTGTTAAATATCATACAGATTAGAAACGTCGGTTTCATCGTGGAAATTTCGTATCGACGATCTTTATATATTTCGACAATCTAAATAATAATAATAATAATAATATAATATTATATCAAAAATATGAATTCAATTATTATTATTATTATTATTATTATTATTATTACACCGCATATAAAGTATCGTAAGAAAAAGCTAGAGACACTCTATCGAAATTTCATTTTACAAAAATGGCGAAAATTCGTCGTTAATATATTATAACTCGAAATTCTTAACACTACTTGATTATATTTATTATTATTATTATTATTATTATTATTATTATTATTATTATTATTATTATTATTATTATTATTATTATTATTATTATTATTATTACTGTTTCTCGAGATTTTTTTTCCTATGGTGAAAATGGGTGTAATAATAAAGTTATATCGTTATAATAAACATTAACGACGATGATCCGTATATATTATGTATTAAATATATATTAACTTCGTGACCGAAATGAACTCGGTCGGTCATTCGGGGCGTATGATCTTCGGCGGCGAGCAAACGATATACTCGTATTTATTCGTTCCGCCATCTAAAAGTGTATAAGCGACTCCACTTCAGTATCATATTAACTTATACAAGTAAGGTAATAAAGGTGTAATATTATAATAATAGCATTAAAAATGGCCGATTATTATTATATTTCATAGGTATATAAATAGTGGTCGGAAGACGATGACAAATGTACCTACTAAATAAAAAAATAATAAAAATATCATCATTAGAGACGCGATACGCCTTAATTTAGACGCGAAGATTTGTTTCTTTTTTTAATTTAGCCGCGAAATCGAAACGTGAAAAAAAAAGCAATCCGCAAATTAAAATCACAATAATTTTTACTATATAATATAATATATACAGTGTGTAGCACGTATAGACACTATATGTAATATTATTTATATAGTGTGTACTTTTTACTAGTCGCTATTTTACTTTGCGTTACGTCGATAACCGCACGTGTGTAAAATGTTGACGTTCAAAATTTAAGTTTTCCATCTTCGACTTCGAGCACGCGCGTATTATCATAAAATTATGATAACGCGTAATCGAGTAAATTTAATTTAAACCGTATACTTTATTTATATACCCGTCTTTGATTTTCATCATTTAATATTTCTATTCGTTTATTAGTTTTTACATTATTTAGTATATTTTTTTAATAAATTAGACGCGGCGTAATAAATTTACTTTATACAATAATATTATAAAAATATACTTAGACATTATTAGTCGGGTACTTATTTTTTTTTTATTTTATTATTATTTTTATATTTATGCGTACGAGATAATAAATAGTTTCGTAAAAAAATAAAACGGTTGTCAAAATTATCAAAAAAATAATTTCCATATTATATTTTTTTAATACTTTGAATTTTTTGTTTTATTTAAACCGGTATTTATATAGAAGTTTACTAAAATGCGGTAACGTATAAAGAATAAAAAAATAATAAAAACTACCATAGATAATATAATATTGTTATTTCGTTTTTGATAACTTAACTGACGCCCGAGGCTTTCGTGAAAACACCTGTGCGTTTTGGTTATTATTTTGACGTGTTGACAGTGACGATTGATTTTATTATTTCATTCGTTTTATCGTTATACTTTTTACGAGTATTATAGTTGTTATATAAAAAACAATCGAATAAAATAATGTTTTTATTCGATTTTAATTATTCCATCGTGACTATAATAATTATTTATTGCAAAGTCGTAAAATTGATAATATGAATAATACACGACATTTGATAACAGATGTGTAATATTTATATTATATATGATATAAATTATATTAATGACATCATAATATTATTATTAAAAACATAAAATATTATAGTAAATATTTTATTTAGAGTTTTAAATATTATCGAAATGCGAATAAAAAAAATAATCAATTACACGTATGTTAAATATTTGAAATATTTATTTTATTTTTATTTTCTATTATAAAGCTAGTCTGCAAAATATAAAATTACCATATTTATGCGTAAGTAATAGGTAAATATACGAATTAAATATTTCTCGTATATTTTATTGGTACATTAAACGTATAAATTAGACCTTCGGGGGATAATAAAAAAAAAAAAAAATTAGAATAAAAATATATATTACTCACATTTTAGCGAACTCAAATATATACCTATACGTATTATATTCATATATTTTAAGCAGGTTTTATTTGTAAAGTCATAAAAAGTGTATAATAATATAATATGATTTATTTTGTCATATTTTTTTCGTTATTAAATAATATGTGGATAAATAGAAAGATAATATTATTAAATAAATACTCGTAGTATTAAAATCGAATTTATAATATTAAACTAGTATTTCAAAATATATTATTTATTTTAAATTATTTCTGTATTTCAGGAATTCGTATAATGTGTTTCATCCACGCTGTACAGCTGTCACTTTCTGTCTATCAAACGGGCCAATATAACGTGTAGTAAAATCTGCAAACTTATTCATACACGTATATTTTAATTATGATGACGTTTTGTATCAACTTTGAATTTTATCTAATAACTGCTAAACTTGACCTTATTTAATATTTCCAATATGACGGTGTTTTATTTGTAAAATATATTGTCAATCCACATCAAGAAGTTATATACATATTCTTCTTTACCTTTTTCCTCTTCTTCTTCTTCTTCTTCTTCTTCTTCTTCTTTTTCTTCGTCTTCTGGTACGTCTACTTTCCAAGAGTTTTTGTCGCCATTACTACACTTCACCACCTATCCTGAACTGGCTCTCTCGTCTCTCCAATCCTCAACCCCAAGACATTTTAAATAATAATATATCAAAATAATATAATATATTCCCAACAATCATAATATTAGGTATATATATAACTAAATAAGTATATTCGTATATGGGACGAATCACGAATGTTATTCGACAATATTTCTCATACTCGCGGATCTTAAAATATATTATATAATATTCACGAAGATGGAATATTTTAAAGTTATGTCGCGTAATACAATGAAAAAATAAACGTATCGATTTCAAATTGTCTATAGTGTATACGTCATATAGGTAGGTATATGTTATTTATTATAAAGATAATGTTATTTTGATTCGGGTGAAAAAATTCATTCAATCGGTCCCTTCAGAATAACAATAAAATATATTATATTTATATATGTATATAATATGATATTTTTGTCAGGCGCGCATCATCCCTATACATATATTTCGATATCCCTTACACTATTGCATTCCGATTACGTGTGGTCCAAACTGTCAACGAGCCGTCGAAAAGTGGTCGCAAATTGAATACCGCGGTATATAGAAATATATTATATACGCGTTGTAAGTCGTATGATTTTTAAACACTATATTTATACCTACCACGAATAAGGTATACCAAAACATAGTTTTTATCCGATTTCCGGTTACCGAATCGCGTGTATCTATTATTATGATACGATTATTGTTTGTTGCGTACGCTGCATAAAGACGCACGTTGTATATTTTAAATCTATATGAGATATTGAGATTTAAAAAAAAAAAAAAATGAAACTCACGTTTTAATATAAATTATATATTATGTATAGTTTTTTCACCCTCGGACGAATAATGAAAATAAATGCATTTCTAACATTCATAAAACGTTGATAATATTTTTTTTTTTATACGTTTTCGACCTCATTGCTAAAAGAAAAACATGCTTATTATAACACTATACATATCAATATTATATTGAGGCCAATGTCGGTGTATATTCTGTCGTTTTCGGCTTGTAAAGTTCGTTATAACTTTATGTGGTACAAATGTACAATATATGAACTGTAAAAACAATGCTGCAACGATATTAGAATATAACCTAACCTAACCCGTAGGCTATTGTATAGTTAAGGATTCTTATTAGTGTATATTCTAATAATAGATATAATAACAGAAAATAGTAAAATATGGTATCTATATACCTATATAATATATACACTATACAGGTACTTAGATAGTATACTTACTTTAAAATTATTTATTTTTCCTCTCGTCCAATTCTTAATATATAATGTGTTTTTTTTTTTTTGCGGTTTATGTTCCATGGTATCTGGTATATTCACGGTAATCATACAAATGCAATTTCTTTCGATTCGTTATTATATTATAATTATATATATAAATATATATATATATATATGTGAGTATTATTAAGGTATTATACTTATTATTTACATTAATTTCATCATATCATCCTTATATTTCATCATTTTTCAGAGGTAGAAATATACGCCTTTATTTATTTTTGTATTTTTAATAATTATTACTTCTCGTATATACTAACTGGTCAATGGTCAGTGACATAGCCGGGGGAGGATTTTAAGGGATTAAACCCTTTTGACTTTATATATGTATATTATGTATACCTATATGGTAATGGTATATTTTAAGTGCGTAAAGCTGTGTATTTATATATGAATATTTATTTAATAATCCCTCTTCACACATTTCTGACTATATTTCTGTAGCTATATATACACTATTACATTCATCGACGGCTTATTATTAGTTTATTACCTGCTGTTACCTGTTACCTGTACACATAGGAATAATACTAATAAGTTAAAATACTACACGAAATTCAAAATTCCAATTACATCGATAGGTGTATTATTTACCATAATATAATGGAGATATATGACTATTTATACCGAATTTTGTGCAGTGTGCGTGAATACTAAAAAATTACAAAATTATTAGTTAAAATTTAAAAATATACGAATTATATTTTATTTTATACCTACTAAACTGCATAATATTATACTATACCTATATAATATATTATAAATTATATGTGTATTAATAAAAAGTTGCTGAGGAATGAGATGATGTTATTTTTTAATATTAATCGAACGCGTATTTGTTGCGCTTATTTCTTTTCGAGGGCGCGAAAACGCCTATTATTATATTATGTATGGGTAAAAATAGTACATATTTTTTTTTTCGTCGAGGTTAAAATATATTTTATCAACATATAAAACAAAATACAGATAACATTATCAATTTATCAATTATCATATAGGTACAATTAATGATTAAAAAAATAAGCTTTTTATTCGTATTTTATTAATATTCACAACGATTATAATAATATATTTTACTATAATATAAATATGTAGGTACATAATTATGAACTATAACTGTTGGGGAATCAATAGCTGCGATACAAATATATATTATAACATTATATTATAAATCGTATACATACAACGAACGGTCGTCAGTGTACTCGTATAGTTGACAACTTGACGGCTATCGTACCAACAATATTAACCACAAAATTCGGGGAAAAATAAATATGCATAATAATATATTTTTTTTTTTTACGTAAACGTCGTATTTATTCTCGAATGTTTATTATAATATTATAATCATATCCGGGCTAACTCGAAGAAAATATTATCATTATTATTAAAATATTGATAAAAAATAATATAAAATAAGACGAAAAAAAAAAACGCGTTTTCGCGCCGACCAAAAACCGATTAACTTCCCTGTTCGTCATCCCCCCCATAACGCGGTTTGTCACCCGACGAATATAATCATAATATTATAATCATATATGATAACGCGATACGTCATAAATACAAACATTTATACATATATTTATTATGCGCGTGCGACGGGAGAATTAAAGTTTTGGACTTTGGTGCACTCGATAACGATTATACACTTAGACGTCATATACTATATATAAATATTTTTTTTAATCTCTTTTCCACCCCTATTCACGGACATTGCACACGACGTTATCGTGTGTACACACACACACACACACGTACAAACACGATCCGATAGGGTTAGGAGTATACACCGAGCGACTCTCTTCAAATATATAATAATAATATTATACATATACAGTGTACACGCTTGTATAGACACGATTTTTCCCCTTGCCGCCCATATGTCTCGACGCACAGCATCCTGTATACAAGAACCCTCGCCTCTGGAACAAATCCACTTACACGCGCGCGCATATACTATATATACTATATAAATAATACGTTTATCTCCCTATTAACTTTATTTCTAACCTAACCTGCGCGGTATATAAAATACGTATACCAACATACCTAATAATAATTATATATATATATATATTAGGTATAAGTACGAGAGATTCGATTTTTTTTTTCTTTCCCGCGAATTTTCAAAAATACGATTATATAACTCGATGACGTTTTTGTACAATAACATTCGAATTCGTATTATCCTGAGGTTAGATGAGGGGTAAATTCGCATTTAATATCCGCGTTAAAAACGACCGATTAAAATAGAGTAAAAATATACGCGCACGTGTTAAATTTCGTTTTTTCGATCGTGGTAAAAAAAAAAAAAACGTAAAAATCTCACGAAGACACGAGTAAGAACGTTCTCCCAACAACACTTCGGTTTTTCTATATGGTATATTATAATAAATAATCTGTTTTTTTTCGCCGTTATTATAATATACAATATATTGTTTTCTCTTTCCTATCGTATTATTATAAATAGTGTGATTCTTCTCATCTTTGCCGCAGCAAGTGTTTTTTTTTTTTTTTTTTTTATGTTATAATAATCTATTCTGTTTTGTTTTCTTCGCGTATACGATGTGTTGTCAAGAGAACATAGGTACCTACCATCGGGCCGCCCGCCGCGGGACGTCGGAGACCGATCGCTTTTTATAGCGCACGCCCGGCGTTCGATTCTCGTATTCGGGGGGCCGAAAGGGGGCGAGAGGAAGACGCGAGGGGGTAACACAAGAGAGTCACTGCAACCGGTGGTGTCGGCCGATGGAAGGTGGGGAAGAGGACAGAAGAATCGCCGTCCGGACCCCCAAGCCGGACGCTGCACGTCACACGCGGTGTTAAGTTGAATGATGACGGCGACCCGAACAAGACGCGAGGGGCGGCGAAGCGCACTCGAATGCTCGCAGCGCGCGCGCGATGCGGACCTCCCGCCGGGTCCAGGACAGCCTCGGGACGAGTATTATTATTATATATATAGGTACCTATAACCGTATACCGAGTATATGGTGTTATATACCATAATATAGGCGTGCAACGTCCGCGTATAAAGGAAAGGTCTTCGCGCGCGCACAAAGGGGTTAACGCCGGCGCGTAAATCAAAACGTTTTTTTTTTTTTTTTTTTTTTTGTCAGATGCGTACGAATAAAATGCATAATATAATTGTATACAACATTACATTATTATTATTATTATTATTATTATTATTATTATTGTTATTATACACACAAATTGGATTTTAAAACGACCGGTTTTTTTCTTCTTCCATGTTTTGTTCTGTTCTCTCTATGTATAATATGCGCAGTGCGCACTAATACCAACTCTCCGCGCGTCAATCGTGTACACGGACCATTAACGCTGCGTTATTAGGTACAAATTATCGACAATGGGACACATGTTCGAAAACCAAATATAAAATACGGTCCCGCTATAACGCCCTACACATATTATTATTATTTATATTTGACATTATTTTATCTCGTTTTCCAAACACGACGGTTTGCTCGCGCCCCGCAGAGGGTTATAGGTTAGCGGTAATGAATTGGTGAATTTAAACGTCCGAAAAGAAAAATAATAATATATATATAACATACGAAGAAATTGATGAATTATTGCATCCCCGTCTAGAGGACCCGTCTAGAAGACCCGTCTTGTACAATTCGGAGGGTCGTGAATCATAAATCGCAAAAATATTATCTTTATACGTACAATTATTATATTAATAGATAAACTATATAGTATATACTCGTGGATTAATAATATTAAAAATATATTTTTACGAAATTAACGTTAACATTTTAGTCAAAAAAATTCAATTAAGAAAGAGGAGAGGTATAGGAAATAATGAACTCAAAGTACGATACTCACAAAAAAAAGTTTAGACGTTGAAAATTTATAAAATCATCTATAATAGTTAGGTATAAATAACAATACGATTTTATACCCGTGTCGTCATCGTTTTCGATCCGAGTACTATTTATTATTGTTGTTGTTATCAATAATCGCGATTTTTCGAATCATTTGTCCAGATTTCTTTTTTTGAACGTAATAATAATATATTATGATATAAATATAGCCGCCATTATTATATTATGTATAGTATAACGCGTCTGCATAAAAGACCGTCTCTTCGGTTCGTCGCAGAACAGACGGGTCAGACGGGGATTTATTTTATTTTTTTTTTTACAAATATTTATTATTTTATATTATCCGAATCGTTGTAAACGCGTATTTTCGCATCATACCCCGATAATGTGCGCCTATTTATCACGTACGGTCGGATGATTTTTCTTCTTGATGCTATATTATACATATTTTATATATATATATTATATATACACTCGTTGGCCAAACAAAAACAATTATAATGCGATAAAATATCGTTTTTCTACTTCTTCTTCTTTAGGTCTTCGGTGAGAATGTGTCGACGAAAGGTAATATAATAATATATGCGCCGAGAGGTCATCGGCGGCGGCGACGATGGGAGACTTCAACGGGCCATTATTATAACGTTCCTTCGGTTGCTCGCGTCGCGTTAATAGTATTTGGCGAAAAGGATTCTGTGTATTATATTGTTGTGATTTGTGGTATACGAGTGGTATATAGGTACGAACGATAAAACGATTTGTTACCGAGTATATACCATCATTTATGTACCATCATAAAGAAATGCGCTATTGTTATATTATATTATATTATGTGCAGTTGCATCAATAATCAGTGTCTCAACGGAGCAGAGGACCCATGTCGGGCATCCCACAAAGGTCCTTTTATAATGTATTATATTTTATTTTATTATAGTAGATTCGTTGGCACACAAACACCGGCGGCGGCGTTAGGACGTAATATTAAATCGCTGTTTGACCGCCGCCGATATTGCGGTATAAACCATAATATATTATTTATAGGCACCACCTATATATAGACGATATTATGTGTAGGTATTATACCTATATTAATGTGATTTTTCTCTCGTTTATCTCTTCTTTCTACGCTCATTTTACCCATAATATTATTTTAATAAATCGGTACAATACTTTTTTTTTTAATTAATATATAAATAACTCGTTATAATTATTATATAATATATTATGTTAAAAAAGCCAAAATCGGACAATATTCCAACATGAATAGGCAGGGTAAAACTAACTATAAAACATTATAACTTAAAAAAACTCTTTAGTTTGAATTCAATATTATATTATACATCACAAGTCACGTCATAACGTAATATTGATTTTTAATAAATTATAATATTATTATTACACCTTCATAACGAATATATAAAATAGTATATTTTAAGTTTAACTATGAAAAAAATCTCTTTTTAATTATGTGAATTCATTTAATCGTTATGTGATTAATTAAATTATAATATATCGTTTAAATATTGCGTGTCCATATTTCCATAATAACGTCTTAACTCTTAATTAGCACACTTTTATAATATATAAACGCACATATCATATAGTACCTATATAAAAAAACTGCAATATATGCGAGTAAATCGTATACACTTTTATATACAGGGTGTCCCAGATCTATTTGTTCATTTAGTCATTTGTAATATCTACAAGAAAAATTAAGATTTTCTAGTAGTGTTTTTTTTTTTAATTATTAAGTTTATAGTATAATGGACTATATACTTATGGTACTGACATAGTGACATATTGATAATATGAAATTTAATACAATTCACGATATATTATGATTAAATAATTACAATAATGACATTAGCAATACGATATGTCTTTAATAAATAAAAGAATTTTCCAAAAATCGACGAAATTTTTAAATCAAAAAGGGTCGACCCATCAAAAATCAAAATCATCTTACAATTTAATTGTATAAACTATAATAGCTATAATATTTTCAAATTTGACTAAACTTAAAAAAAAAAAAATTAATTATTTTAATTTTTTGCGATAATATATTCAAACTTAAAAAATTAATAAAAGTAATATTATAATATGGTCTGTTACAGTGTTACCTAACTAATAATTTAACAAAAAAATACCATTGGAAAATCTTAATTTTTCGCTGAGGTATTACAATTGAGTATAAACACTCTGTATAACATACCTAAATTAAAAATTGGTGAAATTGTGTGTGTTTTTTTTTTTTTGTTTTTGTAAATCGTATTTTACAAATAAAAATAGTAAATTTAACGTCGAAATGATTTTATATTTTACGATGTATAATAATTATATAATAATTGTATAGTTAACACAGTATAAAACATCGTAATAAATGCATATATTATATATAAACTTCCCAACTGTATATACCATATATATATTTAAATAAATATTTCCGCAGACGAACTTGATTAATTGATGTGAACACCCGTTTGAATTAAATTACAAGCGTATAAAACCAAGTTTTCGAAATTAACCCAATTCAAACTCTATATTATAATACTATATCGGAACAATACGAATTACGAACGTATAATAATATAAAATAAAATTTCCCGACGACTTTTTTTACGATTGTTTTAATAATATTCAGTTGAAATATCGTCATTTTTTCAACTATATACGATTAAGGTTAACGTAATATCATTATTATTATAATATATTATACATACCATAATTAATCCAAGGTCCGCCATTTGAGGGAATCATATATTATAAAATATTATATTCCATCGTTTATTCGTATTTCTATATATCTTTTTTAATAACGAACGATTGACCTGAATAATTATCGTTGTACGGTATTTTATTGATATTGTGTTTATCAAACTTTTTCGCATTTTATAAACGTAAATATTACATATAAAAAAATTGACCAGCAAATGTTCGACGTTTCCTGATGACAAACGAATTGAATTTTTTTTTTAAAAATTTTTAATTGCGTATATAACTGTAAAAGTTTATATATAGTCTTCTGTTTATATATCGATGATAAATTTGCGCAAAAACGCGTAATTTTTAATGTTTATATCTATAAAAAAAAAACGAAAAAAAACGACTCGAACGTATGATGGATATAAATATATAAGAAGCACATCGTAACACATTTTTTATGTTCAATCCGAAGATGAAAAAAAAATAAAAAAAATTGTCAATGAATCGAAACTTAAGGACAGGAAATACAACGGTACCTATTCGGGGCGGATGACCAATTGACCAACTCGTTGCGTGTCATGAGCAAAAAGAAAAAATAATAATAATAATAAACTTAATTAACCAGAGACGTTATAAAAAATAATAATAATTGGTACATTTCTATTTATTTGTTCGTTTATAATAATATAATATACCTACTCACTGGAGAGATGATTAGTAAAGAATGTGCAATAATGCAGTATATACGCGACGTGATTATCCGAAGAAGGAATTGATGGTGTATATATATAGAATAAGATATTATTTTATTTTTTATTTTTATCGCGGTATACCGCGGATACCGAGATTGCGGTAATAATAAATAAACTAATAAACGTGTATATTATTATTATTATTATTATTATTATTATTATTATTATTATTATTATTATTATTATTATTATTATTATT
>JAIUCT010000013.1:10030963-10045585 GCA_021307375.1 Tetraneura akinire | reverse complement strand
TTATTATTATTATTATTATTATTATTATTATTATTATTATTATTATTGTATATAAGAAATAATAAGATTGCAACAATCATCCGCGTGCATTTCTACGCGTGATTTTATCGCGTATTATATTATATGATAATAATAACAGCTCGTGGAAAAAGCGTATATATTTCACAACTTTCTTTCGTACGCAAAAATATTTCTTTCCGAGCCGAGTTTTTATTTATTTTTTTGCAGATTTCCTCGTCCCCAGAGAATACGTTTATAGAGATCCGACCGTATAGATTATCTTATAATATAAACCGAACGTAATATTATAACGACACTTCTTTTCATCGCGTGTTTTATTTAAACGAAATATTAATAATATATTCTATGTATAATAATTCCTACACCGAGAGATCGTCAAAAATATTCATTTTTTCGGTCGATATATTAATAACTCTTGGTATTTTGAAAAACATTTTTTTCCCCTCTCGATAGATTAAAAACCTAACCTATATCCGATATATTTCTGACGAGGTGGTATACACATCACACATATATAGCCCAGAACGAAAAGTACACGTTATGATTTAATTTAAAAATAAAAAAAACATAAACGATATGTTCTTCGTCGGTAGAATTATAAATAATAAATTACCAAATGGCTTTTTTTCTTCTTTTAAACGGTGTTTAAACTTTCGGAATGTGTACTACACTTATTAAATATTTTATTTTATAACAGTTATAACGTAATACATACGTTTTTTACATGTGTATTTTAAATTGTACAGTAAAAAAAACGTACATTTGGCTCACGTGCTATCGAAATCCCGTCGCCGCGATTACGAAAATTTTGACCGTTTAATGAAACGTGAAATTAAATAAACACAATTATTACAGGTAATTATTTATGTCATAAGTTCAAAAATTTGTTTTTTATATATACCTCTATAGAACGTAAATACGTACGTTATGTTATTTATACGTGCTATTAATAGATTTGCGATGAAATGTTTATTTTTTTCGTTTTATGAAATATTTGAAAATTTAATAACGAAATAATTCAAAAACTTTTTAGACCCGAACGACCCGCGAGTATGATACATTTTTATACGATTACGTTTTATTATAATAAATTATAATGTGATATTATAAAACGTTTCGTTTAGAGCTCGTAATCTATTTTTTATTTATATATTATAATATTATACGCAAGTCGATTGTGCCGACGAGTATTTCCGCGTGTAATTCAAATAATTGTATAAATTAACGAATAACAATAATAATAACAATAATAACAATAATAATAACAATAATAATAATAATAATAATAATAATAATAATAATAATAATAATAACAATAATAATAATAATTTTAATGTGTAACGTATACATATATAGCAATTACAGATCCGGTGTTGGTGTACGGTGCATAATATCATAATAAAATATTATGAAACGGGGAAGGAGGGAAAAAATCGTAACACCGAATCTCCTGGGCGTGATAATATTCGTGTATATACCTACGTCCAATATAATGTTATAAATATTATTGTTATGATATGACGATCGTTTTTGTGGTTTTACGTTTTGAACACGAAAAACAAAAATTGTTTTTTTTTATTAAAAACATTTTTAATAATAAACGTTCCGTATGAATATAATGTAAAATGCAGTGTACCTATATTATTTTAAATATAATTTCGAACTGTATTTATTAATAAATTCAAATTCAAAAAAAAATTAAAATTTTTTTTTATATTTTCACGCTAAATGGTAATAATATTACCAATTTAACGCCATTTTAACATGAAATATATAATTACATAATATAGTATAATGCACATATAAAAGCATATGTATATGGGCTTTGTATAGTATTCTTATAAAGTTGTAACCATATATGCTATTATTATTTTATAATAAGTAATACTTAGAGATTTTAATTCGTGTCTAACCGCCGTCTATCGTCACGGATATGGTTATAGGTATACCCATAGGCGCAACTAGAGCCTAAATATTGGGGGTGCTAAAATTATGTACCTAACAAAAAATAAACCGTGCCCCCACACCATCAAGTGCTATTTCCCAATTATTTATGTCTTTATGAATCACTATTACAATTCTAATTAAACATATTTTATTATCCTAATAAGTAGACATTTACAATTTATATTTTTTTTAAGTTTCATGCAGTATTATCAATTTATTATATTCATAGATTACAATATTATAAGACATTTGAACAAAATAGTTCTAAATAAAACTTTAAAACTTAAAATTGACAGTATTTTACTGTAATTATTATAATAAGACCTAAAGAAAACAAGGGGTGCTAAAGACCCTCTTGCGCCCCCCTAGTTGCGCCTATGGGTATACCCCGGTTGATACATATATAACCGTGGTATATAGGCACATCGACATTATAATAGCAGTTGGCATTAGACGAGCAGGCGAACGTCGAGAGATTTCCTACTGTAATAATAATAATAATAATAACAATAATAATATTATATTATATGGAAGGTATAATAATAATAATAATAATAATAATATGTGCGATTGTTCTCCCTCGGCGGATTTACCGTCGTACCGAATATAAGCCACGGGGATTTCAAAAGCACGAAGACAAATCCTGCAGGCAGGGACCCGGCCCTTTCCACGGAATTAATAGTCCCGCGGTGACTTGAATTATAACTTATTGATTTAATTGGTTAATATTTTATAATTATTGTCGTGTATTCTTTACGTCGTGACGTCATTGTATTGTCTTCGCGATTATGAAGCTGTAAAATATTAATATATGATAATATATTTTTATACTGTAAAAAGTCCCCATGTCGCCAAGTCCCCAATAATCGTTTGGAGATATGAAATATAAAAAATAAAAAAAAATCGCCGAAATCGATTTATTTTATGAATTTTCGTCGGGTACGTTTTATTTTTCGTTATCAAAATTTAATATTTGATAACGAATTGATTGATAATATGTTACAAATAATATTATGCGTATTATCGTTTCGACGAGATGTCGTTTCTATAAATATAACAATATTAAGATTATATCTCGTCTGAATAACAATATTATTATGTAATCTTTAAAAAAAAAAAATCGATGATAAATTGATAACGTTTTCGCGTACTTTTAGCATATTATTATATAGTTTATCTGACGCATTTTCCACGAAATTATCGACTACTGAACTACTAACTTATGGTTATTCCAAAGTTCTAAACCATAAGAAATTGACTTTTTTTTTTAATTAGTTATGTTTAAGTACATGTATATCTGCACATTACCAAATTGATATAAAATTTAATGCTCGGGATAAAATTTCAAAGTAAATTTTTTTTTAAATTGTTCTTATATCCTTATAAAAATAATAAGGAGATTTAAATTTTAAATTTAATAACTTAACGCTATATTTAAACCTCGGTAATGATGTGTGAAAATGACACAAAAAGATATTTTCTTGTAAGAAATAAAATTTCAAAATTTCAAATTTTGTTTGAAAAAAAACATTTTACACAAATCAAATCATAATGTAGGTACTCGGGGAATGTCCTGTAGAAAATCATAAAAAAGTGCATATAACAAATGTGTTTAACTGTAGAATATAATAAATATTATTATTATCGTATCGCCACGCAAATGATATCGCTTATATTTACGTGACGATAGGAGGCGTGATAACAACAATAACAACAATAACAACAATAACAACAATAACAACAATAACAACAACAGTAACAATATAATAATATAATGATAACGATGATTGTAGGTAATTTGTATTTTTCTCCCCAAAGCGGTTTGGCGATGACGTGAGAAACGCGTCAGGTGCGCGTATAGTGCCGTGCGCTCACGGATTCGACGCGCGAACACGCACGATTACGTTCCGTCCCCGAGTCTTGCAGGCGGCGAGCGTATCATCCGTTCCACGACAATAGTCCGGCCAGCGGTGCGTTTATACGTCTGTTCTGACGGCGACGATTTGTTTTGCCGCCGCTAATGCGTGGGTGTCGTCACTGGCAATTATTATTATTATTATTATTATTATTATTATTATTATTATTATTATTTCTGGCCGTCCGTCAACTAAACGTCATGACGTCACGACACACGGCTACTTGGCCGTACCGTTCAACACATTAAGTATAGTTGTTAATATTTTTTTTTGGTTTTTTTGAGACCTCCGAGTACAGTCGTACTTTTAAATGAACCGCCACAAATAAAACGACCAAAGACGTTATAATTATAACAGTGGCACCAGGCACGAAATCCTGGATGTACAAAAAAAAGATAATATAAGTCGTGTTTAAATCGGAGAGGTAAATTTTTGTATTCTATCCGGATAAAAATACGAGTAAAAACTGAATAAAAAAAAAAATTAATTATCTCTCTTTTTTTTTAAAAAAAAAATATCAATTAAAACTAGAATATTTAATAATTAAATAAAAACCGTATATTTAAGAAATGTGGTATTTTCATAAAATAGTGTTATAAATTGTATTTACTTCATAAATAAAATAATTAATTTTTGGAAAATTCGAATTTTATTATTAATAAATGTATATAATTTCAAAAAGTATCCGCGACATTTTTATCTATAGATAAATAGAATAATATCAGAACAGAATCTTGATATAATTAGAATTTTAGACAAATAAAAATTGTATATATCTTAGACTACTGTACAAAATTTTAAAGTCTAAAAGTTATTTTGACGAATGCAAATTTTAAATCTGTATTATATAAAATTAAAATAAATAATTTTTTATCTAAACGCTTATAATAAGCTCTCGATTAATTAAACGTTTAATAAAATTTGATTAAAATTTGTTTAAAATTTGCGGGAAAAAAAATTGTACCTATATATTACTTATAAAAATTTCGGTTTTTGCGTTTATTGATCGATTCCGATCGCGTTTTCAGATTAAAAAGTAAAAAATTAACGTATTTATTATAATAATAAACGATTTGATGGACTCGTTTTTCGTATTCTTAATATCAACGCATACGAAAGTCGTACGAACGTACGATAAATCGACTTTCGTCCGGCTGTGCGTATTATTATGAGAAAACGCCGCGTTATAAATTATTATTTTAACGCGCGCGCGTTTCTCACGCGTTGTTTTTTACGCGCGAAATATTCGCTCCGTCGTGTGTTTAATAATAATATCTAAAATATTAATTGTCACGCTTAAATGGTTTATCCGTCACGATTGATGGTAAAAATTAATTATCTTGTCTTACAGTCTAGTGAATTCGTAGCCCTGTTCGCGTATCGGTCAGGGGATGATGGATACGTTAAAATCACCAAATACGGATTTATAGAGCATTTATGTATATACAGGATGATTGAAATGTCGTGTTTTAGAAGAAAATTCGTATATAATTTTATATTATTATTTACGAGAAATTAATTTATCACCCTATATTATATAGATATAATGAATTTAACCTTTTACAAAATACATTTTTTTTAAAGTACGTTTTTATTCGAAGAAGAAGATTTTAATGTAAAAAAAATAAAATAGAATCACCGAAAATAACTTTTGACCCGTAAAATTGTATATAAATATTATGTGGGGGTATATAATAGTAATTGAAATTGAATTATTGAGTTCGGATTACGCACACACGACAAACGCGATTACGTCAAGAATCGGTAAATCGACGGTATAATAATATAAAATAAACGCAGCAGAAATCAATTCGTCCCCGAGACGTATTAAGTGCTGTATTATATACATGGTAATAATACGTTGAAAATAATTTCGAAATTGCTTTCGTGTCTCGTCGAAACGATATTTTTTTTATCGGGAGAACCGCCGCGAGGTATCGCGTGGTCGCCAACAATGGACAATTGAAATGTGCCAGTTCTAAATAATAATAATAATGATAATAATAATGATAATGATAATAATGATAATAATAATGATAATAGCTAAAAACACATAAAATAGTAATATAATATCGTGGTAACAATGTGCGGTTAGGTTATACAGTGCGGGTCACCGCAAAACTATATAGTATATAATAATAATTTTATATTATGCACATCGTGAAACGTCCGCGTGTATGAAATGAAGTCATAAAATGCGTTAGGCGTGTGCGAGTATAAAGATAAGACGATAGATACCCCGTTAAAAATTTACAAATTTACCGTCTAAAAAATAAAAATCAATCCCGTACGAAAGAATAAAGTTAACAAAATTTATTTACACGAAATTTTCACAAGTACGCGTGTTTAAGTTGTAACGTATAATAAGTATACTTACTTATACATTGTAAGACACTCGAAAAGATGAAAAACCGTGATTATGGAAAAAAAACATTCTTTACATAAAATCTATACAAATATTAAGTTTAATTTTCTAAAATACACATTATATTAATTAAATCGATTCATTAAGATGTCATCGGCTATAATAATTACATCTTTACCTCGTCCTCGAAGAATGTAATTTATTCGTTAAAAACGCAATGTCGACCATATAACATTGATTCTTCGTGTACTGCAGTCTCGAAGTTCTGTTACTGTTTATGAGTGGCGTCTAAAATGCAATATTGGTATAAGTGACGTTATTTGAATTTGTAGAAAATCAAGCTCAAAGTTATTTTGATCGGGATATCCTAACACTTTAAATCACTTGATTTGATACTAGATCGCAGCATAATGAATAATTCACTAAATTTCTTTACCACAATACGAAATAAAGTGGAAAATTCGTAGTTTAACCGTGCACTCGAATTCGTTTTTTTTCGAAAATGTCACTTATGCCCCTTGTATTCTAACCGCCACGTATATAATGAGCGCATACCAGGTTAGTGGTATGTAATAATTATTATTATGGTTATATGTTTGAAATCTCTGAAATTTCGATCCGAGTACCATCGCGTGTCATCGTCCGCCGCCACCGTTTCATTTCCGCCGTTCGCTGCAGGATGAGACGGCGTATTATATGAGATAAATAATTGTACCGAATAACCGATGGAGCATCGCTCTCTTATTCGTCCTGATTTTATACACGTTTCGAACGTATAACAATCTAAATTATGACGATAAAAAAAATATTAGAAATAATACAGAAAAAAAAAAAAAATGGTCGAATTTGTAGATTAAATTTTGAATTTTAATCGTGCGACACGCGATTTCACATCGACGAGAAAACTGAGCGGTTTGATGAAAACTGAGCCTTTTCGACTCATTAATCTCGCGACACTCTCGGATTAAAAATACGAAGTCGTCCGGTTTTCATACAAATAATTATTATATTACCTATCCGAAACGTTTTTTCACGTTTTCATGTTCAAAAGTCTCCTAGGGTGAACTTTCACAACGCGAACGCGACAATTTATCGTACGCGACGATTTATCGTACGCGACGAAATATTACGATAAAAACACGAATTTAGACGTTCGTGATGGGCGCAGAACGATATAATATGTATAAAAATGACAATCACGTGCACGCGACGTATAATTTTATTTTTTTTTAATATCGTCGATGATAAAATAAATAGGGAAGAAGAAAACGACGAAATGTCACCCCGATGGATCGTTATAAAAAAAAAAATAATAATAATAAATTGTATTATCGTATAAATAATATACAATAATTCGTATTATTTCGTTTTCGATCGCGTGTGCGGTGGGCCGCCGCCGGACGACGACAATTATTGTCACACGATAACACGCGCGTGATGGTATTATATAAATATAATCAATTATGTTGTATTGTCGTATTTGTACACGTATATATATACAACGTCCCTGCGGGGCTTAAGGCCGATTATTTATTTACACAAATTGACCATAATTACGGTTATTACCGGTGGGACGGTAACGTCGGGGAGGGAGGGGGGCACTTGACGCCCTCTAACCCCGCCCGGCGGCGGCGGCAAATAAAGAGCGCACGCGTGTGTACACATACGAAACGAACGTAATATAATAATAATAATAATAATAATAATAATAATAATAATAATATTATTATTATTATTATTATTATTATTGTTGTGTGTGTGCTATTGAAATCGGTCCGATTCCACATATTATTACGTAATTCGATTATCATGAAATAATAGTTTTTTCTATATATTATATATTTTTGTGCCCTCCTGTTCTTCCTTTTTTTGTTTTTCCAAGGGTCGAAGACACGCGAAAACCCGCACACGAACAAACGTCATACCGATTATGTTTTCCTGACGACACATAACCACGTGACGTTTATTGGTGTATATAAACGAGACGATCGGATACCGAAATTACGGTTATTATATTATACCTTATACCTATATTATATAAAGGTAGGTATATCCGATAATAATAGACGAAGAACGCATCAATGTCGTCGGTATTGTGACATATTTTTATATTTATTTTTTATTAACCGACCTAGGTATATTATCGTATACCCTATACCGCGCGTGGATTTTTGTTTTCCGTCAAGGACGATGTGTATAAAGTATAATGCATGTGTGTGTGTAGGGAAAACCATCGTATAATAAATAATAAACGTCAGGTTTGATGTGATAATGACAACAGAGTTATATAATATAATATATTTTTTTTTTTATTTTTATTTTTTTACAATAGACAGGTTTGATGATCATAGGGAACGTATACAATAACAACGAAAAAAAAAAGGTAGAAAAAAAAAAATATTCTCAACTTTGGGACAATAGTAAAACAATAACATTTTTTTTATCGTAAATCTAATTTTTCATAATAATGATAATAATAATGATAATAATAATAATAATAATAATAATAATAATAATAATATATACATTATGTTTTTCTGTAAAAATGGTTCACAGACACAGAAAGGGACTTTTCTACGCGGTACACGGATTATATACACACATATATGTTATGTTTATATATACACGTAATAATTATATTTTATATATTTAATAATTTATGTCCGCGCGATAATAATAATAATAATAATAATAATAATAATACGAATTTTATAATATATTATATAGGACTTTTGGACACGAAACACATATAAGGGACGTATATATATATATATATATATTTATAGGTTATATACCGTATACCTAGTTATTGGTAAAATCGAAGGCGCGTTAAATTATATAAATAAAATTATACCTTTATATATATCGTAGGATACATCTAGCCGTTTATACAGAATACAAAACACTATTTTTTTTTTAATCGATTAAACTCGTGTCCGCGGATTTCTAAACGTATTTGTATAGGTAATAATAAACATAATTTTTTTTTAATTGTATCGCGTATAAATAATAATATTATACATTACGTATATATAACAGTTGTTATTCTGTCGGGGGCAAAAAAAAGTCCTTATCCGACTAGGAAGTTTTTATCAATCTGCTAATCAGCTGTTATATTAATAAATATTATATATAGGTACGTATTTACATACACGAAAAAAGCACATTTTTACAATCGAATTTACTATATTATACTTTTTTTTTTTTTTAATATATAACCGACTGCGTATTTTATATTAGGAGACTACACTCGCGTTATATTATATTATAAATTATTATTACAATTATATGTACCTATATAATACCGTTTATTTATAAAATCCGTGTTTCACAAGTTACATAATATTATTTATATGGCTAATGGCTATACTTTATATTATTATTTAAATTTTTTCCATTTTTTTTTTCCTTTTTTTTTTTATTAAAATTTATATTTCGTGCATCGTATATATATATATATATATATTATAATATATAAGAGTATAATAATAATTAATAATTAATAATAATAATAATAATAATAATAATAACATTGATAATAACATCGATAATATAACATTATGGCACGGTTCTTTTTAATACAAATTTTTGTTTTTTTTTCATTTTTGTTTTTTTGTTTATTTGTTTTTTTACCTCCGTTCGACTAAACGATAATAATATTATTATAATCCTTATCGTGTGATCGTTATAGGACACACGAGTCGGTTAAGTCAGTGGGGGCGATCGATATGCTGTTGCACGGCGGTATCTCACCAGACGAGACCTTCGTTTTGTAAGTTTGGCGCGTCCGAAAACCCGCTGCTACTACCACCTGCGAAAAGTATAAAACGTTCACACATTATGTATATATACACGAACGTCCGATTTTGTTAAACGCCATATAAAAAGTATATAACGATACGAGTGATATTATATGATAAATGATAATATAATCATTAAAATATGATAAAAATACGTGCTCGTTAAACGAAGCAGTATAATATAATACTTAGATAAAATAAGTAAGTAATGAATATACTTATGATAACGTCTATATGTATACATAATAATTATTCAATCGAATCGGTCGCATGATGTGTAATAAAAATATTGGTAAAATAAAATTTACTCATATACACAATATAATATCGTCGATATTGTAATATTAATAATATTATAATGCTCGTAAAACGTTTAGTATGGTGTTACTTTATGTTCGAATATAAAATTGATAAGAATAAATCAAATTTTTTCCTATTATATAAATCCATATTTTGACGGTGGATTTTAAAATTTAAAAGATAATATAGTTAAATGTAGTTAAATGTAATAACATAATATATTATTATAATAATATACGATAATGAAATATTATGTTTTTAAATATTTTGTTATTCGAAGGTTATAATAATATATTATAACATTGCCTGATGGTTCGGTCATCGCGAACAAAATATACCTAGGTATAATATAACAATGATATTATATTTGTTTATTTTTACTTTTCATCGCGGATATAATAATAATGTAAATCGCGAAAAAACAAAAAATTTGATTATTTGAATAAAATATTAAATTTGTTAAATTTACTTGCCTTGGGAGCCCATGAATTCTGACGGACTACCCGGCCTTTGTGACACGAGCTGCTGATCGTTGGCTTGCTGTTGTTGCGCAATGAAGCCGGGCGGAGCGTCTTGACCCATGCCCGGGTAATCCGGCCCCATTCCGGACATCGGGTTAGAATCCATTCCACCTACGAAACAAAAAAAAAGAGAAAGGGGGGATATTAAAAATAAAAAAAAATAAAAAATGTAAATTCCAACAAATCGTATATATAATATGCAAATGCGATCTAGGATATATTTATATTATTATAAGACGAGACGTGTATAGAAAAAAAACATTAAAAACAACGCGTTTAAAAAAAATTATATTTCTATATATAAATATAATATTATAATACCAACGTCAAAATATTCGAATAACGTCTAAACAGTGTGATATTTTCGCGGTTACGTATAATATATTATAATACGAGTATAAATATTATGTTCGCGGTTGAATGGTATGTTATAGGAAAATAGGAATGCGTTTGAACCGCGGTATATATATCGTCCATTAGTCAACGTCTAAAAAATGTATTCTCTCTGACTCTCTGTAACGACACACAACAAGTATATTATTATACGAGTATGTTATACGCGCACAAAACTTGGTCATAATAATTATTATATTTTCGAAATTAATTAAATCGTCGGTCGGTTCGTGTATTTTTAAACTCATAAGTCGCCGCCGCCGTAACAGATCGGACTTCGGGCGTGACGCACGTATATATATATTCTATATATATATAATTCGGATTTATAATTTAAGAATTTGTCATATTATATTAATTACGGTTTAAACTGGCGATGACACTTCATTAACGATAAATGTCTTGTAAAAAAAAAAAAAAAAAAATAATAATAATAATAATAAAAATGGTTAAAATGGACTATATATACCTTTAAATGTCCGTTATATATTTATTATAATATTGATTGTTAAATTTTAATAAAAAAAAATAAAATATTGACGTTTGACATTGTTTTATTTTTTCGTCTATATTATTTATATTTATTATAATTACTTCATCTGCACGGTATAAATAAAACGTTAACTGAAATTTTAATGAAAACTATAATAATACTGCAGACGGGTGAGGCGCGTCGGCGACTCCACATAATAATAATAATATACAAATGAAACGATTAAAAACCGTCTGGGAAGTTTTCGAGTTATAACAATTAATACGATGTGACAAATAAAGAATAAAATACGTAAAAAACAGAGAAAATCTTGTTGGTAAACGCTAAATATAAATTTATTAAATATTAAAACAACAAGTTGCAGGCGTACGGCATATTTGAACATTTTATTGTCGTTGCCGTTTATAATCATTTGTATATAATGTACGATATATGATATAAAATAAATAATGTAGTGAAAATTTTAAATTTTTACCTGGATGTCCGAAAGGTCCTCCGGGTCCGCCTCCTGGATGAGGACCGCCGTGATGACCGAAGAAGTCCGGATGGAACGACCCGGGACCGTAGCCGAATTCGAATTTGACTTCGGCCGAACCGGCGAAATACGGGAAACCGGGCTGTTGGTCGTCCAGCGATCCCGGGCTCATGTTCAACGGAAATCCGCGCATTTTACGCGCGCCTCCGTAGAACGGTCCTCGACCCATGGACGTTAGCTGTTTCAGCCGTCGCTCTTTGCTCCTCTTGTTCTGGAACCATACCTGCGAAACATATTTCCACGTATAAAATACTATATCGTTATCTCTTATCTGTAAAATTGATTACAATAAAACGAAATAAAACAAAAGGACGCCGCAAGGCATAATAAATTAATATACGATCGAACCGTTTTTTCCTATAACACGTGTTTTAATCGTTCGATTTTCTATATATGTTAGGTATTTTATAACTGCAGCTTCGTACGACGGTCTAATTTGTTTACTGCTCGTTTTACTAAATCTCACGATTTCGCCTTTATACTCGTAATAATAATAATATACATATATTGTATATATAAAAATAAATATCTTCGATGGATGTTTAAATTATTAAACAATGCCGACAACTAGTTGCGCCGTCGTGTTTTTTTTTTTTTTAACATGGAATATAAAAAAACAAATTTATCGTAAACCGGTTTATACGTTCTTTTTTCTTTTTTTTTTTTACTGTAAATGTAATTTGTTCTGGCGAGCAGCGAACACTATTTGACTCGTAATTCGTAATATTTGATAAATAATAATAAATAATATTTACACGTAATTTATTGTTCACGCGGCCGGGACACCTACATTATAATATTATAATATACCTTTTGTACACACGATATAAACAATGTGTCAATATCGGGGGAAAAAAAATTTCTATATTTATTTTTATACATGTTTTTAAAAAAAATTTATCAATGATATTCCGTTATAAAAGTATAATATAATATTGGAATTATAAAAATTTTCTTTCAAATTTCCTCGTGAAATATTTTCGGAACGAGGAAAAGATACTGTCGTGCGTTAGATACGTTTTTAAAAAATACTTGTTGCGTAACGTTTTTCGATAACTACTATACGAGGGGGTAAGACGGAAGACCGATTCCCCGAACTAATGCGTTTTTAATGATTTTTCTTTTGCTTTTCGATGATAGCGAGCGAGGCAAAGCCGGCGGACGTTGAACATTGATTGATGGTCGTCGATCGTAGTAAAACTACTAAAACTATACACAGGTAGTGAAAATAATAATGAAACGAAAACGTGCACGTTATAATATGACCTCATAGAGTCGTTTTTTTTTTTTGTTTTTTTTTTGTCTTAAGTTGACCACAACCCTGGTTCGTGCGAGTCGAGAAACCGCCGATACCGTCGTTATGCGGACCTCCCTGGCCGTGAGTATATAAAACCGACGAAGAGACGCGATATAAACAATATCGATATAGTACACGCGAGTCGTAGTTACGTTATATGCATAAGCACACGTGCGATAATGACCGCAGCTCGTAAAGCAAAAAAATAAAAATTGTTGACCACAGAAAAACCGCGCGATAAACGTCACGTTATCATATTATAGTTTATACTATACGCGCAAAATGTATGTACTTTATACGTTTTGTCTATATTATAAACGCGGTAAACAATATTATTGTGACGGGCGCGGAAGGACGCGACGAAAAAAACAATAATTATAATAAGAGAAAACGCGTTATTTTTATGAAACACTCAAAAACCAGCAACGTGCAAGTACGAGTAAATAAACCGCTAACCTTTATTTTCATAGTTAAACCAATAGATATTATAATATATATAGGTTACAGGTAATAACCTCAATTATGGTACGAATAACAATTATTGGTATATATACCTATTTTATAATATTAGTATATACCACACAAAATATATTATAATACGGTTCAACGTGTCCTATTCTATTAAATATACCTTTATAGGTATAATATTTTATTTAATGTATATACCTACATTAAAAATTTTTAAACTGAATAACGAACGAATATTATTGAAAAATTTAAAATAATCATCTAAGTGTACCTTTAACCTCGCATAATGATACAATAATACAATAATTTCGGTATGTACTATTTATACGTATTTACGCCTTAACGTGTGTACATAATAATATTATGATCTGCAAACTTCAAATTATATAGAAAATTACATAATACATCGAGTACTTATCATAATTATTGTTTATTATTAATAATATGCGGTTCTAACCCTAGTTTATATATAATGATTACCGGTCGCAGATATGCATGGACCATTGCCATTATTGCGTGTATACAATAATAATAATAATAATAATAATAATAATAATAATAATAAT
>JAIUCT010000013.1:9984094-10015408 GCA_021307375.1 Tetraneura akinire | reverse complement strand
AAAAATGTATGTTTAAAATGTGCATTCTTTTAACTACACAGTACACACTACACAGAAAACGGCTATTAAATACGTATTATTACAAGAGAGGTATTATCGGAATGCGCCAATGCGGGTACATTCATAAATTAATGATAATATAATATACATATAATTAGTGAGACATAATATGTCTCCAAAACTCATTGCGCCAGACACCCCGCTTTCCACACCGCATATCAAAAGTATGTGAAAATATCCACGTTATCTGTTTATTTTAATACTATATAGCAAAGAACAATATTAATGACTATTGTGTGGTTTTACACGGCGGCCGACGCTCGACAGTGCCTATTTATACCCGTTAATAGTTTAATACATGACGTACCTATACTTTATAATAATATTTTATATTTATATTGTTATAAAACAAAGTATAATAAAATAAATATGTTTTTCTAAAAACATATTGACAAAATATATTCTATGTGCAATCAGTTAAAAAATAATGGGTAGACAATAATGTCTCTTTGTCTCATAGGTATAGCTTCGCCACTAAATATTTCTTCATAGCGTACAGCGAAATCCAAACACAAAATAAAATTGGTATTATCACTGATTTATGTATCATTGGAAAACATTTTCTATAAATAAATACTGTCTCTCACACAGAATATTAAATGTGCTCATAAGTATATCCGTATAATATCATTATAAAATATTCAATTATTTCTCTATAATCGCTCTATATCTGAAATACCGAATAATATTATACAGCGCATATAAGATTGTCTATAATATTATTATTATTATTGTCGCATAATATTGTCCATGGCACTATAATAGCAGTGAGTTGTCTATAGTATTTAAAATCAATGATGGTAATATAATAATAAATAATGATAAATTATTAATAACGTTTTTTCCGGAACCACTACATTGACAAAATATATAATATTCTTATTCTTATAAGCAGTTTATATCAATTATAATTCCAAGTGTACACAGAGCCCGGGATGTGATCTCATCCCGGCATCCCTATACCCTATACCCTTGCCAGTCCGCCACTGTATATACATTATATAGTTATATAGATTGCGAATAATCCCTCATCGTCAAGGTACATAATATTATATTTAAGCTTAATATATAATTATTTTACAAAAATAACTTACCTTGTCCGTTCTTGCCAGATATGTAATCGTCCTTACATATGAACTTATTGTCTTCGAGCACGTAAAGCTCCTCACCGGTGGACAACTGTTTTCGACATATCATGCACGTGAAACAGTTTAGGTGGAAAACTTTGTCCCGGGCTTTTCGCACCAGGTCGGTGGGCGATATTCCCTGGGCGCAACCGTTGCACTTTTTGCCGTACCGCCTGCATACGAAACAAAACGCGATAATCAATAAAATGAAACAAAATATAATAAATAATGAATTATTATGAATAAATCGCGCTTAAACACCGTATACAATATAATATATAGGTATTATAATATATGATATAAACGGGTACCTATAAATAAATATGTGCGAAAAAAAAAATACTTCGATATTTTATTCGTTTTCCATATAGTATAATTTATGTAATCTATAATAATAATAATATATAGGTATTAGGTATACGAGTATGCGTGCTGTGATTGTCGTACCTATATATATATATACGTATTTATAGTATATCTGTGTGTGTGTGTATATATAAAAAGGGTGGTGCCCCGAAACGATTCATCATCTCCTCCGCTGCCGCCGCCGCCGAGTTCAAAAGAGGAGAGAATAGAGAGTGAACACCCGAAGAGCATCGTGCGAGAGTATATAAATATAAATATATATAATATTATATTATAAATATAATACGGGATTTATTGTGAGACGGTGAAAGACGTATTGAAAGAGAGAAAGAGAGAGAAAGAAAGAGATAGTGAACAAGACAGAATAAGAAACAATAACGTAAAAAAATGCGTGTGTATACGAGTATACTTCTCTCGATTCGTGAAACGGCAGGGCGTCCGGGCGTCCGGGCGCGAGCGCGGACACACCATCGGGTCGTGCCGAAAAGCCGCGCAAGGACACGCACGGGGGTCATGGGTCGTACGTTTAATATTTCGGACGAGGACGTGTTTACGACGCGTTTAAAAAACGTATATATAAAATATATATTTATACATAGGTATATAACATTTATTATAGTGGTAGAGAAAAAAAAACTTTATATTATATGTACACATTTTTTTTTCTCGGAGTTTTGTTTTTTTTATAATCTTCCGAAACTTTTTCAAAGGGGTTATTATTTCTTTGTTCTGAGAACGATTGCCGCCGACAATCGGAGCAATAAAACAAATGTTATAATAAATATATGGCATAATATAAATGTGTAATATATTGTAATATTCTGTGCTGCGACCGCGGTATCGGTTAACCGTAAAAAAAAAAAAAAAAAAACACGCGTTATTCGCATCGGTCTCAATGTGTTCACACTATATGATAATAGTGCCGACGACACGTGCAAGAATATAATATTATAATAATATCCGTCTATTATGACGTGCAATTTTCACTGCATTACTCGACGGAATAATTATATGCGATATCGACTTGCATGTTGCATTTATATAATTATATTATTCGTTTCTATATAAACGATGTAATATTAAGTAAAAGTTACGATTACAGTTATTTAAGAAGATTTATATGTAAATATACGTTAAATATTAACGTCTTATTACATCCTATCGGACTAAATATTTCCTACTTTAGTTTAAATATTATTCGTGAAAAATAGTATAATATACAATATATATAATCGCAATAATAAAAATTCTGCGGATTTTGATACATTTTTTTTTAAATTTTATTAAAATTTAATTTAAACAGTTTACGAATAACATAATATAATAATGTGGCGGATAAAAATAAAGAGACAGAGTTTTTGGAAAATAATAATATTTACAACATGGAGTCGTTCGTATTTCTATAGTTATAAATATAGAATGGCATTGCTATACATACACAGTCGCAGATAATTTAATTGCAAGACGCGAAGAAACGTTTTTTTTTTATTTTTTCGCAGACCACCGATGCTGCAGTTTTTATATAATATTATATAAATACATATTATATTGCATATATAGTAAATAGCGCATCATTTCGATTAATTATCATAAAATCTACATTACGATAATAATATATACACGTTATGATACAGTGTATATGTGTATAATAGGTATTATAAGAAGACAATGTGCGACTCGAACTTCTATATAGGTACACGCCATCCGTTGACGCGCGTTCAAACGAAGCGTTACCGTTTTTAATTAATTTTAAATTACTCGAGCACGAGCGTGAATTTCAATTTTTATAATGTGAAAAAAAAAAAGTCCAAAGAAAAATGGACGATTCGAATATATATACCTGGGTATACCTACAACCTACGACGTCGAACGAGAAGACTTCACGCAGTATAAACGTATAATAATGATAATAATAAAATATACAATAATGGTACTTATAAATATGTCTATATATATATAATATAATAATGTATAACGTCTCTCGTTCGTATTTGGTTGATCTTCTACAGCGGTATAATATAATAAATTATATAGGTACCTGTATATATAATAATAATATAGTGTATATAAATTTTAATTTTACGTTTTCTAAACGATTGAAACGGCGAGAGAAATAATAACGATAATATTTTTTATACGACGAAAAAAAAAACCAAAAATTTCGTGATATGGACGCGTGTCGATAATAATATTACAATAATTTCAATAGTAGGTACCTCTATATAAGTATTAAAATATATAATAAAAATGGACCAACGACGGAATATCTAACTCGTATAATATGTAAATATATCGATAATAAAGCCTAATACTTGCATGTGTATACATCGACGCGTTAAATTAATACCGTGAATCGTTTACGTTATATTGTATATTATAATAATTGAGTTTAAACTTATACTAATATATAACGAACCGCTTCTTTTAAATCACGTTTTGAGGAATAATAAAATAAAATTTTTTTTTTAAAAAAAAAAAAGGTGTAAGTCACATATTATATTATTCAATATTATATCGTACGGCATCACTGTGCGTTATAATAGTATAATAATATACGATAATATTAATAACAATTAATCAAAGCCCACTACACACACACACACACGCTCGGACGTTCTTATATAAATGTATATAATGACATCATGTGAAACTGGTATTTACTCGGTAATTTCGTGTAAATTATCGGGCGTCCCGCGGGGTATGTTTTTTCCGAGTCCTTCTTTCACACACTATCCCGTCGTCGTACAACTGTTATAATAATAATATTAATAATAATAATAATAATAATAATAATAATAATAATAATAATAATAATAATAAAAATAATAATAATAATAATAATAAAAATATTATGTTCCATAATTTTTTTTTCTTCGCGGTAATATCTTTACTGTTGCAGCGTATACACTGAGGTGTGACCGTCGTCGTATGTACGAAATACAATATATTATATTATAATATGATATAATGACACTTTTTTCTACAACTATAATGTATACGAATACAAATCGCACTCGCCCGTTTATCTCACGGAAATTTACTGCAGGTTATATGAAAAATAGCCATAGGTGTTTATGCGCGTGTTATATACAGGTATAATATTATGAATATACCTATAATAAGTCTTCCGTATGTATGATAGGACGCAGCACTTGTAATATTTCAGAGGTCAGGTCGGATACTAATTAATTAATAATTTATATTATAAATTATGCCCGTTATACAGCTCGTCTGTCCGCGTTGCCAAATGCCGCAATATTATAACATTATAAATTTATGATATATCTTCCGATCGTTACCCAATTAATAATATTTTTTACAAAATATAATATACGAAATACTGCGACGTATGTGTATACGCTTTTATGGGTCGGCGCAACAATAATTATTATATATATGATACGAAGTGATATTTAAATCAATTAAATCTTTCGTCGTTATTTTTTATTTGTTTTTAACTGCGTCTAATTACGTTATATTATCGTCCGTCGTTTTAATATTAAATATTGTAATAGTCGTATAAAATTCAAATAGTATTCTTACGGCTATGTATTATAATATATAAATCATAATTTGTGTCTAATAATAATACGCCATATTATTATATTATAATTTTATTATAGGCACATAATCGTATATATAATGTTGATTATATGAAGAAATCTTATGACAAACGGTTATATTATCTATAATTAAACCGCTAGAAATCAGAAATCCATTTAGATAATAAAATATTATCATATATACTTATGGATATTATAGCGACTATAGCAAAAAAGATTAACAATATATAGTAAACACACGATATAGGTTTTTTTATTTTTAAAGTTTACACACGATCGCGAATTTTATTCGCAGTCGTTTATTTATATCCTCGTCACGTCGCGGTCGCTGCAGAGATTTATCGCGTTTATATTTTTTATACCCTCTCGGGAAAACGGCGTAATATAATAATTTAAATGAAAAAAAAAAAAAAAAGGAAAAAATGAAAAAGAATAAAATAAAACGAGGAAATTAAATATAATATTTAATAACGAAAGGAACGCGATATTTTTATATATATATATTATATTATATTGTGGCGATCCTGTCGTCGTGTTTGCATCCATAAGTTTTGGATTTCACCCCCAAAAGTTATAATAATATCTAATATATAATACGAACGAAAACGACAAGTTCAAGAGTATATTATATTCATATACACACACATAAAGTCCGCGTTTGACACATGCACGTCGTACATTAACGTTTCTGTTAACATTTATTATATACGAGTATATTATATATGTATATTATATATGTATATTATATAATATATATACGATGTCTTAACACGTCGTTTCGGGTATAATATGCGTGTGTGCGAGCCGCGAGTATTTGCCCGATTAATTATGTGAAACCGCCCGCCACCGACGAACAACCCTTTCTTTCACGCCGTACTACTCTAGGGACCCATTCCATAATATATACCGCGTATTATTATTATGACGTAAAACCTAACTATACCACGGTTATTGTATATAATACGACCGTTTCCCGTGAAAATTCGGGTATTATTCGAAACAATATTAAAATCTAATTTACACTTTATAATATATATCCGTATATTATAATATAATGATATTATATAGGTATAAGATCTGCGGTTATATCATTTACATTTTGTATATACCTATATATAACCTATAAACATATTTTATTATACCCTATACCAGACTGGATGATATTTATATACCTTATACCTATATATTATAATATAAAACTGAATATGACGAAATGTATATTATTATATAATATTATAAATGGTTGTCCAACGAAATAAATGTATGGAAACATCTATATTCTATATTGATTATAATAATTATATATATATATATATATTATAATGTAATGAAATTCCATAAAATAATGTTAACTCGCAATAATGTTATAATATTTATATATAATATAGTAATTAATTAAGTTTTCGCACGTTAAATATACGTTCAACAGGTTATAGGTTGTAGTGCACGTGTAAGTTGTATATATACTCGTAATATAATGTCGTGTCGAATTTGATTCGCAAAAATGATAAGGGGAAGAGATAATAAGGGGGAAAGAAAAATAATAAAATTCTAACGGATTACGACCAGTGTTAGGACTTATCTAGATAAATTTATCTAGATAAATTATCTAGATAATTATTTTTTTATCTTTTATCTAAATCTAGATAAATAAATATAAGTTATCTAAGTATTTATTTTAGATAAAAATTTAACTTATCTAGATAAATAATTATACAAGATAAATTTTTTGATGATAATTAGATGGATCTGTTTCAAATTGTTTAATTTGTATTTTCATTATCTCAGACACAACGTGTACGTAAAAATAATAACATCCAGGGCTAAAATATATGACGTTTTTCTGAAAAGACTATTAATTATTCTTAATAATATTTGTAATTCATATTAATTTTTAAATTGTTATAACTTGATTTGAAGTATTTGTAAATATTATTTCTAAAAATATTATTAACTAAGTGTGTTTTGTTTTTGGTCCACTCTACACATACTTTACAGCAGGGTGACTTCTCCCATTTCTATTTATACCTTTGTTACACCCTTGGCTCTTATTGGTTCCTTATATGATATGTGTCCAAGTTAATGTTTGGTGATACACAACATGATATAATTAATAAAGCCAAAAGTAAACATATTATAATATAGGCATAAACTTGCATGATGGTATATATATTTTTTTTAATTACCTAGTTGTTTTAATTTTAATTTCTATAATTATCTGTTATTTATCTAGATAAAATATTTTTATCTTTTATCTTTTTGTTAGATGAATTTAATTTGTTTATCTTTTATCTGTATCTTAGATAAAATTTAGTGTTGTTATCTTTATCTTTATCCAGATGATTTTTTTGTTATCTGTTCCTAACACTGATTACGACGATATATAACGCGAGAAAAAATATAGGAATGAAGAAAAAAAAATGGCCTCCGTATCTGCAAGACGACAATGGACGACACGCCGAAGACTGCAGAAGACTGAACACGCGATGGATGACAAACAGAAATTCGCGGCCATCACGGTCGTATTTTATTATATAGTAATAAGATTGCAAAAATTATATTCTTCTATATCCGTCCATATCCGCGTTTCACGGACCAGTTGCCGATGATATTTGGACGTGCGCGAAACGCTCATCTTTCCGCGACCGCGGTATAATATAAAATACGTTCGGTTAATACCTACAATAAAAATATTATGACAATAGGACTTGGAAAAAAAATGTATAAAAATGAAGAACATAAAAATATATACATATATTATATAAAAGAGACGTGGTTTCTTTTTTCTGCGAGTTTCGTCCGATCGTCTCGCGACAGTTATATAGCGGTGGAAAATCGGTCGATACGCGTCTTATAAAACGTGCGTGATAATGTCTGTCGCCCGCTATCCGTATGTATACGCAATATACGCGCGTGTGCTGTAATAAATCGGGGACAGACCTCAGCTGGAGTTTGACAAAAGGTTTGATAACCACAAAAAGAAAAACTAAAACAAAACAGCATTAAATATAATAATATTATTTTTTGCGCTTATCACACCGATTGCAATATTGCCCAACTATATAATATGTACGTACGTTACAATAATATTATACACGTGATAACGATAATATAAACGCGACTTCCCGTCGATATTTTTTTCTACTGCAGCACACTGAAGAGAATCGGAATAATATACATATTATAATCGAAATTAAATAAATTTAAATTATATATAAGTATATATTAAATTTCGAATTTTTATTCGTATAATATTAGACTGTTATTATATATTTATATGATTATCATAACACCATTGTTGTTGACAACGTCGAACAATACAATATAATATGGTAATCAGCCGCCGCACAACCTTGTTGTTTCCTCTAAAAAAAATCGATTCCATCACAATTTCACAAAGCACGCACGAGGCTCACGCTGTATATATAATATATACCCTACGGTTCTTTTGTATTTCGCACGAGAATATTATAAATATGAGACTTGTGCCTAATATTCCAATGTATATGTGATAAGAAAAAAATGTACGTATAACAGAAGATATATATTTTATCATTTCCTCGTCGTGACATCAATATATACATAATATATTTTAAATATTATATTATAAATTTGACAAATGATATCATAAAATATTATTATCTATATATAGTATATAATTATACTTGTTGTGTCCCGTTATACTTTTCCTCGATTAAACGCATATTTTTTTAATTTATTTAATAATTTTATTCTTACCCTACTTCTACTCGTATATTAAATATATAATAAAGTAAATAAACGTATCCCTTCCTATAATGATGGATATTATAATATGGTAAAGCCGTCCGACGGTATATTATTATACAATATAATTTTATACATGTAATGTATATTCGCGAGAAAATAAGAAATCGAAAACATATAATTATTTCTGACGGGATTAAAACGAACCGCAAAAGTTTGCGATGAAAAAACAAAATAAAAATGATAAGTTTTTCGCTTAATGACTCCCCTTTCCTTTTTTATATTACTATTTGTTTTTCCTCCGGTTCGACCGCGACGAATAAAAAGTTTAACGCAAGAACACGACGTGCGGGAAACGGGCGGGATATATACAAGAGATGGCCCTCGTGCACCAAAAAGATACTCATATAAGACAATTTATAATATTAAATTTATAATATTATTTAAGGAAAAACGGTTTAAATACACGCGTATATTCTTACATTATATTATATTAATATAATATTATATTAGTATGCACGAACGGTAAAAAGCTCCCGGACGTTTTTCTTTACTCTTGTATATATATTACACATAAACTTAATAACGTTCGTGTAAATAAAACCGTTTTTCGCTCCTCGTATGGTAAATTTATAATATTATAATATTATATATATATATATATATTAATTCTGTGCGCGGCGTGAGGCAGATAAAGCACGTGCGCTTTCTATCCGATCGAAATTGATTCGCGACCGTGTGCGCGTGATGGAGACGACCGTGTGATAACAATATAATAATGATAACGATAATAATATCGTCGACGACGACGGGGGTATATCGAATTTATATATCGTTTATTCATTATATGCATAATATAATAAATATTATATATATGAACTTATACCCTCGCAATAATAATAATAATAATAATATATTTATACAATGTGCGTTGATTTCGACAACGGGTCGTATACATAATATATATTATTATTATGTATTATATATGAGTATACCACACACGTTGTACCCAGTATTTTCGCAATCCGTGTATATATATATATATATATAGGTATACAAATACGCATTATATATATTATTATTATTTATACCTAACCTAATATATTATGGTTTTTGTATACGGTGGAAAAAAAAACAATCTCGCAAGACGACTCGCGTGCGTATACATACCGTGGTATAAGCGGTATACTTATATACATACGTGTAATATAATATAGATAATACCTATTATATACGTATATATTATATACAAAAACAGATCAACTCGCGGTTTTCCGTCTCCTGCCCCGCGCACTATACCTATATATTATATATCGGCGGCTTGGCTATTTAACTCACTGCGTTTATAGTACGTATATATGCGTGTAACAATAATAACAATGCGCCAACGAAAACATATACAACACACGATGATAATAATAATAATAATAATAATAATAATAATAATAATAATAATAATAATAATAATAATAACAATAAAAGGATCATCGACTATATATATGTATTATATTCGCCATTGTCCGGAAGCGACAGCCCGCGAGAACGTTGGGCGTTTGTACACACAAAACTGCGTTGACGGATGGATGGACGGACAGAAAAGGCGCACACATTATATATATATATGTATTATTATTTTGGTGTATCGGTCGCACATTTCCGTGGATATCATATCCCGAGTCCGTATTATATGTGTTTATATATATATATATATATATATATATATATACAATGTACTTCAGGGGCAGATGCAACCGATAGCCCTCTTTAAAATAACATCGAAAGAGCTTAGGAAACAGCGCGACCGACGGGTCATGCGAATAAGGGTTTTAACGAACTGAACTATAATAGTGCAACACTGCTCAGATAAGATTACCATGTTACCACACGCACTATATATAGCTAACACCACACGTGTATACCTATATATATATATATATAATAGGTAGATCTATACCAAGTATATATATATATTGTATATTATGTATTTAAAATTTCAATAACACAACTGCGGGTGCGGTATTAACCAATACGCGTGATAGTCGTGAGGTCATCGTCGTGTGTACATATTATTATATAATATGATGATGGTGACGACTAGTGGTCGCTTGCGATTTAATTCGTCTTTCGAAACTATATTATTATATTGTCATTTGCAGTCAATATATACCGCGGTATAATATTATTATATTACATATTATATAATAATATACGTATATGCACTGTATATAACAGTATATTTTGTACTATAAAATTAATTTAAGTAGATTTCAATGCATTTTTTCCTATCTGGGCGGAATTTATTAAAGTATTAATAACTATATGATATCGTCTATATTTAAATTCCTGTTTAAATAATATTTTTTGGATAAATTATGTACGAGTATATTATCTATATATAGTCTTTGGATATAATTATTATATATAAGTACGAAAATAACTATAAATATTATATATTATTTTTAAAATCGTGTATATATATAATCACATTGGACCATTTTTTTTTTTTTTTTTTATAATGTGAATTTTTGTTGGAAATTATATATTATAGAGACTAAGAGACTGATTGACACGAACGAGGAACACGGATCCTTATCCTTATTATATAATATATAGGTTAGGTGTAAAAAGTGTTGAACTCGCGTGCGTACGTTATTATACGAATATATTTAGTAAATTTATTTATTATAGTTTATATTTGTTATTTTTTTTTTGTTTTAAATACGATTATATTATTGTATCACTCCGCTGAAGCAAAATAATAAAGACCGCTCAAAGTGTTTTATATATATATATAATGTGATTGTTTTTATATACTTATATACTTATATTATATATAATATATTTACAACCACATGCGTTTTCCCCCTTTTATATATATATATATATATATATATATATTATATATTTCTAGACAAGTATATATATACACACAGACATATTATAATGTAAAAATGTATACGGACGAAAACCGAACGCAATAAAAACCCCAAACGACAGAGTATATGATGGGGTTTTTATGGTTGTGGATCACGGGATTCGCGACGACGACGCGCGCGCGTGGAACAAGAGGACTATATAGCTGCTATACAAGGAGAAACTATTCCAGTATATTATTATTATCATTATTATTATTATTATTATTATTATTATTATTATTATCATTATTATTATTATTATTATTATTATTATTATTATTATTATTATTATTATTATTATTATTATTATTATTATTATGCTTATTATGCTTATTATTATTATATTATGCTGCCGGGCGCCATTTTGTCCCGAGCCGACCGAATCGTTGGAAGTCTCCGTCGAATTGATTGTCGTTTATTATAATAAATATATCTTATTATTATATATTGTAAATCGTTTTTATAATAATATATCATATACGTGTAAATTTATAATAATTATTATACAAATTATACTTTAATATACCTACAATAAATTTAATTCAAATATATTAAAAATATATTTGAATTTTGAATCTATATATAGATTTTATAATTTTATATTACAATACTGTGCTGCAAATTGATCGATAATTATATAGTATTATGTATTATTCGGATCGATTATAAAAAATTTATGTTACAGAAAATACATTAAAATAATTATACGATTGTATTATACTCCAGCAGTCATCAAACGTTTTTTTTAACTCGACGTGTTGACGAGTACGCCTTATATGTTCGAAATTGTATAAAATGAAAATACTAAATGTATACTTATTACAATATACTCGTATAATATCTATATAAAATTAACGAGGATATGCAAATTGCAAATATTATGTTTATACATCGCTCTGAAAAATTCGATAAAAAAAAAGAGTTCGAATAAACGAAAATATTTTATATATATACATACCTAATATTGTAAGAGTATAACCGTTGTTTTTTCTAAACGACAAGAGAATATATTATTAATTTTTCTCTATATATAACGATGATACTCTCGCAATACCACCTATATAATACCTACATAATATACAAATTCATTTTACGCATATATATTATAATATACCTAAAGTATATAATTTTATGAAAGGTCAAAGAATCCAATGGCTAGGCCTAGGCCATATCCTATATAAGAAGAGAAAAAAACGACCCTTTATAAAGATTGCTTTCGAATGGAAACCTGTAGAAAAACGACCAAATAGGAACGTCCCAGAAAGAGCGGTGAATCGATGGTGTGACGGAAGACCTAAACACAATGGGCATAGAAGATCGACATGAAATTTTACAAAACATGAGAAATGTAGCGGGATATTGTAGTGACGGCTAAAAATCTTATAGATAGAGCAGTATAGTATGACCTGCAGAAGAAGAAGAAGAGTTATACTCATATATAAATTTATAACATAAAGTGTAAAAATACAATTAAATATATAGAATTTTGTTTGAATAATAATAAAAAAAAAGACAAAACGTTAAAATATAATATATTAATATGAAGGTATATTATAATATAAATGTATCTATAAAATACAATAATACTGTATATATTATAATAATATACTAAATCGATATCTACATAAGAATTATTATAAAAACCTCGTGTATAACGAGGGTATATTATTGGATAAAAAATATATTACATACAACGGGACTATACCGATTAAAAAAAAAAAAAAAATTATATTTTTATTTCTATAAGTCATTCATTGGCCGCGTACCAATACATAATATTTATACACGTGTATAATACGAGTATATTTTACGTATACCGATATAACACTATATCATATCAAACAATTTTTGGCACACGTTCTTTCAACTCGTAAATCGAACGTAACATTTTTCCAATAATTTTAAACGAGGTGATGCCTACCTATATAACTATTTAATATACGCCCACGAACCCTTAAATAAAAAAAGATAAAAAATATATATATGTAACATCCGTACGATCCACCTCGCATATTTTTCACATTATAAACGTATATAAACATGCAGGATAATATCAAGAATTATATACAACATATTACATACAAATAGTTTACGAATTTAAAACGTAGGCGTTCGATAAACACTATATAGGTATATTATATATTATATATTCAAAACTCACGGAGGCGTTTATTACATAACCTAAATAAACCTGGTTATTACCTCTATAATAGGCATACCTAATATATATTTATAAACATTATACGTGAGCAAAATTTTTAAATTTCCCTTTGTTACAAAAATTATGATATAGTATTTCAATACCTATATATAATATATGTGTTATCATATAAATCTCTATATTATATTTTGCTAATTTGGTAAAGATAACGTAATATTTTTTAATCCCTTCGCGTTATATATATATATCAAAAATCATACAATACTGCTGGACACATGATAATAAAACGCGTCCTCTGCAGAAAATTACAAAAACGCACTCGAATTACATACTTATATAAATAAAACAAATTTTCAAAAATAGACGCGCGTATATTTTTTTACAAATATAATAATTAATAAAAATAATTTATATAATCTCACCTGTAAAAGTCGGGTTTACACAGTATTTTGCCGTCCCTGCTGTAACATTTGTCGGACAGCGTGCCGTGACAGTCAGCGCATTTCACGCATTCCGCGTGCCACGCCCTGTCCAGCACGTTTAAAAGGAACTTATCCATAATGGGTTTGTCGCAACCCGCGCAACTCATCATCAGACTGCTGCACCGGCCACCGCCTCTACCTGGAAGAAAACGTCGAAAAATCGCGTTAAAATTCATTTCCTTATATATATAAAAAAAAAAAAAAAAACATTAAATATATACCTAATAATCATAATAATAATAATAATGATAATAATAATAATAATAATAATAATACATAATAAATTATAATAATATAAATCATCTTATATATATCATGTATCTTACATAATATATTATAATAATATGCATCTGGTGCAACATATAATAATAATATTTATTGTATTATGTCGATAATATAGAATAAAATAAAACATGTATATATAAATATTCTTATGATATTTTATATTATATGAGCGTATACGAAGTACGCGACGTGACACGTCCGTCATGCTCTAATTTTTGCTCCGCACAGTAGTTATAATTTCTGAGAAATCGGTTTCTGAAGTGCATGTACATAATATATATATATATATATATATTTTTATATGGGTGTGTATATGTCTGTAAATATTATGTACACATAACACATACCGAGTATTTGGTATATACCGTAAACTGTTTTGTCTAAAAAAAATGTGATATCAATATCAATATTATATATTTAATATAATAGTCGAGTCAAGGGCGTCGCACGAGAATTTCGGGAAAAAAAACAATGCTGCGGCGAAACATGTTTTGGGTATATACCTATATGTATATAATATTACACGAACAAATAATACGCGAGACATAATATAAATATTATTATGTATTATATTTCAAATTTTCATAAAAATATTATACTAATTATAATATATTTTTACTGTAAGTAGGCGCCGTACACATTATTATTATTTATATTATTTTTTAGATTTTGGTATTTGGTATAAACCATTGCACGAAATCGACGATATAAATAGTAATTATAATATATCATTCTGCAATCCGTATCATTATATTTATGTACAGTCATTATACTCATTTTAGTCTGCGCGAAGATTTGCTATCGCGATCGAGATAATATTTAGGTATAATCTCTATATAATATATGCCGACCGACAAAATAATATTATAAAGACTATAATAATAACTGCAGAAAAACAATGGTTTCTAACTTTTTAACACCGCGGTCGAATGTGCAATAATATATAATAATAATATAATATTTAGTCTCGCTGTATAACCTATAACACGCGCGTTTTACGGTCGCCACCACGGCAATAAAATATATTATAAACTCGCGCAAGAAAATAATATATATTATATATGTATTATTATATACGCGTTTATACATTATGTCGTACGGTATATATAGATATAAATTATAAGTTATATTATATATATACAAATATATATAAACTCATTGCGAGTATACCTAGGTATACTTCGTATATAATATAATATATAATACGACGCGCGTCACACGTTTGAAAAGTTTATATATATCGTCACCACAGGCGATAACAATTGTCGTGTATCAGCTGTATTTTATATTATTATATTCGCGCAAATAACTGCACTATACGCGTATACACATGGAGCTATTGTAATATGCAACGCGCGTAAACACGTATACCTATTTTATACCGCGTTTTAATAACCATGTAACATATATAATATATATAATATAAATATTCGTATTATATTATTATTATTGCGGTATAATAATATTGGTACATATAGATAACTAATTTTAGATGTACATATAATAAGTATAGAATAAACGATGCAGCCGGGATATCTTTATCCTATATGCTAACCATATACCTTCATCATATATACACTCCGGAAGTTATGTATAATGAAAACACACGACGTCATCATAATAATATCACATATTATATGGTGAAAATGTCACTTATTTATACTTTATATAATACTCTGCTACTGCACACACTACAAAAAATATAAGTCTAAGTACTAATGCGTGAATTCGAAAATTCTTCCATACATATTATATTATTATATGTAAGGAAGAATAAATAATAATAATAATGTAAAGGTATAATTATGGTATGTGGCATTATTAAACCGTAAATAAATATTATTACAATTGCATTTTATTATGAAATAATTTATTTTAAGTTGAAAATATAAACTCCAATTTTAGTGTAATAATAATATAAAATGATATAATTTCATTAAAGCGATTTTTGATTAATTTAAACGCAAATATAAACGTATAGTATTGTTTTTTTTTTTTTATTATAATATAAAATTATAGTAATTATTATATGAATTATATTTAGTAATATTTCACTACTATTATATAATAATAAGAGTACAAAATATTTAATATTTATAAATTTATTATTTCGCATAATATTATAATTTATACCTATATTGACAATTTAAGCTTAAATTTTTATACATTATCTAATAATATACAATATATAAAACGTGTAAAATATTGTATTTTTTCGTATATACGTATAATTAATAATTTTTAATAGTTGAATAATATAAATAATAGGATTTTAATTTTGATAATTACGAATAGGTAATATAAATTTATTTTATTTTCGCGTGTAAGTTTATAATTTATTCAAATATAAGTAAATATAATATATATTTAATCACAAATTTTATATAATTATATTATATTTTATATTTGTGAGTAAATATAATATAAATAAATATAGTACTATATTTTGATATTATATATTATATTATATGCCGCAGAAGGAGACGGGGGAAAAAAATAAAATAAAAACGCAGCGATCGACTGTGACTGTACGCGTCAAGTTAAGTCGATCATCCGTAACGAAGACGCCACGAGCCGCGGCTACGCGTGCTTAGACCAGGGACGCTATACATAATATTATTTTTTCTTTTCGTCTATATAAAATATATGTGTATACAATAATAATTGTCTATGGATAGGACGTTGTTATATACCAAGGTATATAACGAGAAATGAAAAAACAAACTGTCCGCACCACCGCCGGATGACCGCTTTTTTTTTTTTTTTGTCTTCGACATCGCGCGCCCGGACAAGCGCGAGTTACGCACGAGTTATTGCAGCCGCGTTAACCCGCGGCGTATACCGCAGCCGTCATCGTTTCGGCCAGAGACAAAAATCAGAAAAACGTAGGTATAAGTACTCGAAACGAATAGTTACACACACATCGACGAAATTGTAGGTATAATAATACAAAACGGACGATATAAGAAAAAAATATAACGTGGAAATTATCCGTCGTCATGTTACGGTGTTTCTTTTGGAATGCGTCGACGGACTTGACTATATCGCGTCGCTTTTATGAGATGATATATATATTATAATATATTTTTTTTTTATTTAACACGAGTTCCTGACGTTTTAAAAGACGTAACGGCAAAAATTATAAAAATCCGATAGACTATATAAATAATAATGGGCTTCTGCGACCGATTTCTATGTCACACGAATACGCCGATTGATAATATTATAATACAATATAATATGCATTTGGAACTTAGAAAAACAAAAATAAAAAAATTAATGTCGAAAATATAAAAATATAAATTATATATTATTTTAAAGACGAGAAATAATTTATATAATATTACACGCTTCGAAATCAATTTATATATAGAAATAATTTGTAAGATATATATATCATTTACGCGCGTAAAATTAAAATTTCAAATGTTGGACGTTATTACATATAATATTAATATTATATCAATAATACATAAAATTCTAGTATTGAAACGCAGAAATAATAAAAAAAAAAAACAAACATTTTACATTTTTACTAATATCATTATGAATAATTTAATATATATATACATTTTGAACTACACATTATAATATTAAGATTTAAAACACATACAAAAGTTTATAATTATATTGTGGTAATAATAATTAAAAAAGAAATCTGGTTACGATATTAATTATTTTATATATTATATTTTTTAAATGCTAATATTATTTAATTATAAACGTTTAAAAATGCCAAAATATCTAACATTTAAGGGTCAAATAGTTTGGGCACGTGATGAGAAAGTCGGACTCAGAGTACCTTATTATTAAAGCGGTGGTCGAGTGGAAACCCACAGGAAAGACCAAGAGGGCGTCCAAAGAAGCAATGGATAGATGGAAATATGGAATAATAAAACAGGATTTAAAAAAATTAGGGATACGCTAAATTGGGAAGAAAAAGTAATAAATCGAGAATAATGTAACTATATGGAAGAGTCGTGATGTCAACGAAGAAGAAATTTAGAGATATAATGGAAGTAAAAAAAAATATATTACATACTTATTGCATATTGTAAAATTATTATAACGTGTAACATTATTATATATTATATATTATATGATTATAATGAAACGTAACGACTTGCGTCTTTGATATAAACAGTAATAATGAAATAAAATTAATTTTTCGAAATGTCGAATATTACAAATAAATATATAAAATACGAGTAAAAGAGAAAATGTTTCACAATTATATTTTGCAGAACCAATATGGAATTTTTGAATCCGGATAATTTATAATTATTATAATTCTATAATAATGATATACGTATAGGTATACCGTTTATTATTTTTTATATAATATGGATTACAGAAAATAAAAGTCAAATTATTTTTACCACGATATAAATATTATATTTTATTTTATTCTCTGCGACTAATAGTTATATTATTGGTTTATTATTTCTATATAATAATATTATATTATTACGTTATATATTGTATATATAAGTGAAGACGTGATTTAAAACGTATAGGTATATGTACTATGGTTTTTGGTAGCTGACGTGTACCTTTACCATGTTTAATGTATAATATATTATTATAATTTTATAATAATATACACGAGACGCCGCATTTTCGTGTCCCGTGTATTTATAACGTGCGTGCGTACATTAGGTATATGTTATTATTACGTTGTGCGGTTGCTGTTCGTCGTCGCCGTCCTTCGATATACATACACACGCACACAACAAGAACAACAACAAAAACGTTATTTTATATATTATGTATAACATACACAACGTATGTATATATACATAAATATATATTATATATATATTGGTGTAAACGTCACTTTTTGTTAAGAGATTCTCTTTTGACACGCGTGACTGACAATTCGACGTATCATATAATGCCTACGACGAAGCACCGCGCCTCTCTTATTATTATTATCATTATTATCATTATTATTATTCTTATTTTTATTATTATTTTTATTATTTTATAGATCGGATTGCGGGGACGAAGACGACAATATCGTTTGAAAATACGTTTTATATTGTTTTTTTTAGAATCTTTGCGTCTAAATTTATAATGAACGCTATTTGAAATTTTAAAAGGTTTTTATTGCGATAAATTATATTATAAACTGTATAATGAGGCGTACTCACTTATATTGTGGGTCTGCGTGACTGGAAACGACATGTGAAACGGATGGGCCAAGTGGTTTTGCGAGTTCAACGGCGACGTACTCCGATTGGCGGACGTCGTGTACATGGGTTGTTGTTGTTGTTGTTGGGTGGCCTGTACGGCCGAGTTGCCGGCGGCGTTGGACGACTGGACGGGTAGTCCGGCCACCGGTGGCCGGGCGGCCAGAGGGTCGACGGCGCTGCCGGTACCGTTACCGCTTCCGCCACCGACGGTGGTGGCGGCAGTCGTTTCGTCCGGATAGAATTGCAAGCCGAACGTGGTGGCCAGCGACGAAGTGGCCATGTGGCCGTGGTGCTGGGGACCGCCGACGGCCGTCGTGCGGATCCGGCAACCCCTGGCATAAGGCGGCTGGTGCACCGCCCCGGCGGCGTCCTGTCCCACTGGCGTCGTGATGGCTGTGGTCAACCGGTGCCGGGAATGATCGATGCGCGGCCGTCCACCGGTCGACGCTTGATGGTGGTGCTGCAGCCCGCCGAGACGTTTCTATACGCACGTATTCGACTTTATATTATATATTATATGCGCACGCGGTCCTCAACCCGCTTTGCGACAGACACGGAGTGCGACACGAAGCTATAATTTATTCTCACGCATACTGCGCATAATACAATATAATATAATTATATATATTATACGATGACGACGACAACAACACCAATAAATAAAATAAAATGTTATTCTCGAAAACTATATTATACCGACGAGCACCAGCGTTTTTCTATCGAACAGTATTATAATCGATTTTATATTTAACGATATAAAATATAATATACGCACTGCACCGTGAGATCGAAACTATAACGCGTCACACGAATATATAACGCGAAAAACAATAATAATAATAAAGAAATACAATAATTAAAATTAAACTATTCAACGTGTAATTATACTATCGCGAGTGATCGGACGTTATAATAATAATAATACTATGATGTGTATTGTTTTTATTTTTCGCGCGCGCGGAACGCAACAGAAACGACAGGACAACGAACGACCGATACGAATAGCCGGAAACCGAACACTGCAGTCGTCGTATCCGAACAGCGGTGTGTTCGCGTTATCGTGCGTATGCCGCCGCCGCCTGGGTTCGGTAGTGGCGGCCACGGCGGCGTGGCATCGACGGCCGGGCGGCGGTGTCGGCGGTGTTCCGGCGAGACGAGTGGCGGCGAGGCCGTGTGGTAAGGTAGCGCGACCGTCATTGGACGGCGGTGCCGGTACACCGCCTCCCGGTCGCGGCACGCCTCCTACGTGCAGACCCCGCGGGAAACGGTGCCGCCGCCAGTCGCCACCGCGGTAGTCGCTAGTACACGGTTAGCGGTCGTCACGGCGACGGTGGCCGGCAACGACGAGGGCACCATCGCCGCCGTTTCTTCCTCCTCCCGTTCCGCTGCGCTCATTCTTATATTCGTTTCGTTTCGCGTTTCATTATTATTATTTTTTTTTTTCATTTCTTTTCACTCCGTTTCGTCGTACCGCGCGCGTCTTTTATGTTATTTTATTTTTTATTTCCCGTCCATATTCTTCTGCCGCGCCGTTCGTCAGAGCGTTCCCACTCGCCGTCGCGTTCGCATCGCCGTCCTCTCGTGCATTTAATATTGAATGTACCACCGTTTCTCGAAGCGCCATACGTTTGACACGTACAAGAAAAAAAAATACGACATTTTTGTATATAATTTAAGTACGAGTTTCGATTGTTTGAATTTATTTTCCCTATATATAACGCGAATACTCATACATTAGGTTATAGGTTAGGTTATAGGTTAGGTTATAGCTTAGGACCAGGTTTAGGGGCTATACTCGGGCACCCCCTGTCGTTAACCCGCCATCATTAAAATGTATATTTATTTATGAAAATAATTTTTGCAACGTTTGATTAATATAAAAATTTCAATATAAATATAGTTATATATAATATTTTATTAGATTATAATAGGTATATTAATTGAACGAATGGAAATTTCCATATACTTAAACTGTTTTTCGTTCATTCCTATATTTTAGTTAAATATATATTATGGTTACCGGTTGGTTTATATTTCTTGACCGTCATAAAGCTCGAAGATCTATTATAATTCTTTTAAAAATATTCTTAGAAATATTAATAATTCTCCAGACAAAGTATTTACAATTGACATCATATTTAGTAAAAAAACATGCTATAGAAAGTTACAATTACAGAAATAAATGTATATGTAAATTAGAAAAATTATATAATATATAAATTGTTCCTATAATACTTAATGTATTTAAACTATTAAATCTACTTATTGTATAAGGTATACCTGCTATACCTATTATACCTATATAAATTTTACAATGATTATTATTATAACATTTTATTTTTGTGTATATATAATATATATATATATATAATATAATATATATTCAAATTTAATTTATATCATATTATAATATATTAACAGTAATATTTTTACTAATTTTTTAAGTGTTAATATTGAAAACATTTTTAAAAAAATGACTTAAGTATTAGGTGATGTATTATATTATACTATAATACTGTTAAAATTTTCTGGATCCGCACCTGGATTATAAGCAAAACATAAATATAATATATGTTTTACTCACATATTTATATAACTTATATTACTATATATATTACTTAACTTAGTTAACTTAGGTATAATAATACTTATTAATTTTAATACTTAAATATATTTTCAATGCATTATATAAAGTATATATTATATATATTATTATATTACAATGTATAATAATATATTAATAAAAGAAGTTCAAATTATTTTTAAAGGAATAGCTTATTAATATAATATGCATACATGATTGGAAAATTTTCTGGAATAGTTTATATAATATTATTAATAACATAATAATATAATATTATCTTGTGGGACGCGTAGATACCATCATATACCTGCAGGGTTAATGGTATTAATGCGATATAACAATTTGTATAAAAATATACTATAGGCTAAAAAATTATATATTAACATAAATACAATGTGTATTTAAATAAATAAAAATTAAAAACCAAAATCCACAAAAATTTACTTTTATTTTAAGCAAATACGCGTATTTTGATAACAATAATATTACCATCATCAGTGCAAAACACCGACTGTCGTAAATTTTTGCAATGGATTTGGGTTTTTATTTATTTAAAATTTTAAATATATCCACAAGTCAATAATACTATAAACAATATGTTTTATTATAATTTAAATTATATATAGTATATAATATATATACTAGACTAGACGTGCATATATATAGTACATGTACCTATACGAGTACGCATATATTATATATAATATAGTAATTATAATTATAATCTATTAATAGGTATACAATTTTTATAACATATAAACATATATTTTCTATTATAAATTTATAATAGATATAACTTATTGTAGGTATATATAATATATTATAAATATTGGCGCAATGGCGCGATTATATTTACACTTTAAAACTTTCTAATTTAATTCAGTAATATATTATATTATTTATACAATCGATTATTTAAATATAAATAAATAATATTTCTTTCTTCCATATTATAATAATATATATATTTATATCGGAAATATCATATGATCATCACCTATAATGTATATATAAATTTAATTATTATTATTATGTTCGATAATAAATTGTAAGTTTTTGAAAAAGTCTGATCAAAGATGAAAGTTTCAACTATATAAATATATATATATACCTACCTGTATGTTATACGTTATAAACATGAAATTTCAAATATATACTCGTATAATATATATAGGTATATATTATATTATTATAATATGGCACACGCGCGCTCGCGTTTGATTTATAGAACTAAACGAGTTGTATAAAATAAATATTTCATCATTGAATGATATATACACACATAATATATAATATAAATTATAATATATTATACCACCCGTCGACCCATCCACGTCTTTAGTGTTTATAATATAATATAATGTTTTATGTATAAATAATAATATTATATTATAAAATGTGTGCGCTTTGATATTGTTATAGACGTCGACGATAACACTTCCAAATTATAAATATGATGATAATAATATATTATACTATATTATTTTATATACATATACAGTTATATACTTATTGTATAGTTATTATATATATTATATAAAATACAAAAGTTATTTGAATCGAAAAATAAATGTATGAAGCGATAACATTATAATAATATAGTGTACAATATAATATGTATATATGTTTATTATTAATTAGGTATATATGTTTAGATTCTGAGTGAAGAGAAAAATGTATTGATTTTGTTTTTCTTTTTTATGTCTGAAGACACTTTTACTACCCGAAATAATAATGATCCGATTTTCACGAATAGCAAATGTTTCCGGTTGGAAAGTGGATGTTGTTGGTATTTTATTTAGGTCATTTTTCGAATTTCTCAAAATTGGCCCTATGCTTTAGAAAAAATGACGAAAAAACGGCAATATATTAATCAATACCTATTATATATATATAATATACCTACATTATTATTTGACTGAACTTCTCTCAGAATCGTTTTTTCGAATGCAATGATGATGTAGGTTTATCATATTGCATTCAAATTCTATTTAAAATTAAACACTATATGATTTACATATACCTATATCCCTGCGGAAGGAGTATTAGCTCGTCTTTTTTATTTATATACTATAGGTATATTATAATATATGAACTACACTATATACTATATATATTATAATTATAAAATATATAAATACGTTATAATTTATTTTTCCTCGAAACTTTATATTTAAAAAAAAAATTTTTATATAAGTTAAAATAATAAACTATTTATTGGTTAAGATATGACAGATTACAGAATATTATATGTATAATATAGGTATATATATTAGTTAGTATATATTTATTAGAAACTTAAAAATATTATTTTATTTCTATACCTATTATGTAGATATGTATAATTATACTTATTATTATTATTATAAAATTGTAATTAATTATTATTTCAATTTTCAAACTATATATATAATATATATTATATTATAATATTATAATTTATAACCCTATATTATTTTTACCAATATATAAAATATGAAAATCAAAAAATGCACAATAATAGATACACTAACAAAATTTTAAGACACTATATATATATATATATATTAAACTATTTATTATTATATTATCACAATCTTTATGTTGTAATATTCTGCTGCAGTCTGCATATATATATGTACCTATAATACATAATGAAATCAACATATTCAATAATATTATATGTCAAATCATTAATCAAATTATTCCTGTTTGTTTTTATATTATATATGACCTACCTCTATATAATGGCTATTAAATACGAGTATAATATAAACTATATATTATGTATACGTATATAGTTATATAAGTATATATTATAGTATATGTTTGTGATGCAGTGTGAACTAAACCTAAATACTGATAAATATTATATACCTATATAGTTTTACGTTATCATCGTCGCCTATATGAAATATGATAACAAGATGTTTATATTAAATATAATAATAATATATTATATAGATATATTACGATATACTACGCGTATCGATCGATATATTCGATTTTAATACGATTATTACATTATAATAATACATTTAGGTTATACCTGTGAAAAAAAAATATAAACGTACGTATTTTCTTTCACCGTTCACACGGTATATTAACTATATATAGCTCGTATATGTATATAATAAGGTTTGTCTTCTGAATCAATTTACTATACATATAATATATACGTTGTAATAATCGTTGATGCATTATATATATATAATTTTTTTAATGAAAATTTTTCGATAAACGTAGAAATAATAATACTAATTTTAAATCAAGACGTTCGAAAATTACTGAAAAAAAGAATGAATGAGTTTGAATGTACATTATAATAGTACTACCTATAATATATATACGTATATATATATAATATGCGCGTTCTTTAGCCTCGGGCGTCTTTATAAAAGTTGTTCCCTCATTTTATTCATTTTTTTTTTTTTTTTTTTTTTTTGTTTTGTTTTTTCCTCTTTGTTATATAGTACCCGCGAGCACAGGAAATTATTTTACATCGTTTCAGTAAACGGTAGACCGTCGTTATATTGTATATTATTATTTCTCGATCTCCTCCGCCTGAGGGCTCCCTCTTCGACACATCAAACGAAAAAGAAGCCGATTTCATTTTATATAGATCTTTATCGGAAAAGTGAAAAAGTATATTATCTATATAATATACTTTATTTTATATATCATTATATATAATATGTGGTTTATTGCTCGATAATTTTATTTGGTTCGTATATTATATATAACTCTTTGTCTCTTTATATGATGCGTATACATAGGTATACTTTTTTATATTTTTTTATATAATAATATAATTTGCTACGAGTACGTTACGATGCGAAATCTATTTGACCTTGACGGATTCACCCTACGTATAATAATAATTGTGAATCATTATTTACCCTCACTAAAAAATAATACACAAAAAAATATATGATTATCGTCGTCTTGAACATTCGCACGTGGCTATATTGTTTATTGTTTCGTATCATACTTAACATCATACTAACCTAACCTATATTGTATACAAATATAATATAAATATAATATCGTACGTATTTAAAAATTCATGCGCATATTATATAAATAAAGTTTAAAGTTTTATCCGGTTAAGTACAAAGAAATTATTTTTCAATTTCTCACAACTAATACGCAAAATACTAAAATTCTATATCAATATATAATAATATAGCAAAATAGGCATATCGTTAATAGTTATATGACGATATAATCGTTACAGTTTATAATTTATATATTATCTGTACTATATCTATAGGCATAAGGTATACGGTATACCTATATATTTATAATTTTTTTCATAAAATCATAATATAATATAAATATAAGTATTAATAATAATAATAATAAATACGAAATATAATACGTATACCAAAATACGTATACTATGCCATATATACCTAACACTTAACAGCTATTATAATCATTATGTGTATAGGTTATATGTGCGTAAATCTATATAATTTATAAAGACCCAAATTTATAAAACAATTTTATAAATGTATGATGGTGAATGTAATAAAAAGCCAATTTTGAAAAATTACTACTATTATGATAAATATGTATCATATATACCTGTGTCACAATAATAATAATAATAATAATAATAATAATAATAATAATAATAATAATTAGTAATATAATGTTATTTATACGAGTTATTATAGATACCACATTATAGGTGTGAATATAGTGAATACTGAATATACGTGAAACGTGATTTATAATATTAATATAAACGTATGTACACTCTTATTTATTATTTTCTAAATATAATAATATTATTATAATTTATAAACCTATAGTTTAGACAACTTAAGCAATCAATAGTGCAAAACCATACCTGAATATATAATATATATTATTATAATATGATATATTATATATTATTCATAATATAGGATAGTATATGTACAAGCATATAGTTATATATACAATGTTGTTGTTATTTTTATGTTATTGTATCTATATACTCGTATTATTATTATTATTATTATTATTATTATTATTATTATTATTATTATACCTAGTTATAATATTGAAACGCCGTCGTCTCGGACTATAATTCCTCGTAAGTAATAATAATAATACAAAAAAAAGCGGACAATGTATTCAAAGATAATAAATATATATATAAACATATATGTAGGTATTATATATAATAATAATATCATCGATATACCTATTTATATTTTGTACGGCGCTTTCGGGGACGTTGCAAATTTTCTCCTTCTCGTGTACCTGCTGCAGTTACCACACGAGCATATTGTTGTCAGTTTCATTTTGTATTTGTATTATAAATTTATAACACGCATATAATATATTTTTGGCGAAACGTTGGCGCGCTATTATTTTATATTGTCCGCGATCGAAACGTAGGTATATATATACAAAAACATAACGTGTATGATATAGAAAAACATAATATATATACATATTTAGGTAACCGCGGTATTATATTATTATTATTATTTATTGTGTATTGGACCGTATACGCGGTAACGGCGAGCGATTGCATTATAACGTCGTATATGGTATATACATTTTGTATATTATTATTATACCGCACAACTAAATATATACGCGTCGCTATTATCACTTCCTTGGCGCCACATAACGAACCACGTCCGTAACGGCGACGGCTGCGACAATTTTCCAAATAGATATATATATATAATAACACAATAATATTTAATCATTTACTATTACTATATATACGATATACCTAATAATATTATACTGTATATGTATGCAGCAGAACGGTTTTTCACGAGACTGAAAACCCGTGGAAAATGAAAATCCATGACCGACGACAACACGAATAAAAAAAAAAATACGTCCCCGTATAAATATACGCTAATATACTATACGTAATATATTATATTCCATATAAAATAAACACAGATACGAGTATAGGTTTAAATGTATTATTATGAAAAAATATTAAATAATTTATTAATATTTCTGGATATTAAAATGGAAAATCAATAACGACTTATATCGTATATAATATACTTAACTTTACGACTTTACCTAAATATATATATAACTCGATACCTATACGCTATACTCGAGAAGATAAATCACAAATGTATATATTATAATATAAAATTATATGCCCAACCGCTAATTATTGCGTTAAAATAATTTCTTCTATAATAATATAATATAATAATGTACTTATGTCTTATAGGTTTACCGTTAAACAAAAGTGTTGGCGCAATTTTTAGTTTTTATACCGTCGGTTTTACTCTGGTAAGTGGTAAAAAACGTAAAACGTGGTATAAACGTATACGAGTCGATTGATGTTTTTTTTTAATATATATATTTATAATTTCTATATACTATACTTTTTATAATACCTACGTATATAAATTACATAAAAAATTATTCATGAAAAAATAACATTTTATAATATAATATGTTTACTATATATTATAAATTTTATAAAGTACGTATATTATAATATTATGCTTATGATACAAGTCACAATTTTAAATATATGTATATCATAATATGCAATATACTCGATAGGGTAAATAATAATTGGAAATTTTAATAAAATATATACGTTTATGTACTTATATTAATTATATTTTTCACATTATAATTTTATTTCAAAATAAATAGGTGCAAGTATAGGAAATATAATATATGAATATTATATTATTATATACACTAGCTGTTTTTAATATGCGTATACGTATAAATTATTATAGTAAGGTGACTAAATTTATATGTAAAAAAATCAAGGGAAACAGACACGCGTATCTAGACCGTGATTTTTTTGGAGCAATTTTTTTTTTATAAATATATCTATATCATATAGTTGAATACGCATATATTTATACTTTATATACAAATAAAATTAATACACATAAACTATTGTTTACAAACAAAAATTAAATTAATAAATACATGGTTAGGTTATATAATGAAGTTCATTTTTCTAAATATTAGAATATTAAATATTTAAATATTAAATATTTTTCCATATATTATATACTTATTGCAACTAATAAATTTAATATTATTCTTACCTTATTTATAAGGCTTTTTTGGCTCTTATTGTAGCCAAACCAACTAGTTGCTACCAACTTGTTAGCATATTCTTGCTAGATATTTTCCGTTTATTATTCATAATTTCATATTATTGTAATAATTAATTAAAATGCGAATAAAACTAGAATTAATTATAAGCTTTTATATTACACTATATATATATTATATAATGCTATAATAACTATTAACTATATATTCAGTATAATTTACATATTATAAAAAAAATTTAATTCTTATTTTATTTATCAGGGTAGAATTAGTAATATCACAAATATTATATCTGTGACATAGAGTATAATAATTGCCATAGAGTAACAGCTAGCGGTTACCTATGTAAGAATATTTACATTAACCGTCCGCCATGGAGTATACCACTTAAAACAGTCAACACGGAAACATATATAAATGTATAACGTCTTTGACGTGTTATTCTTATCACTGTATTGATAATATATAATATAAGCGCGTATATAGCTTACACGGCATAAATTATTTATTATTATAATCGTATTATGATATATTATTATTCATTGTAGATAATTATGTTGACGTATATGACTTCATTTATAACTTTTACGGTTATATACGATGCGATGATCGGACAATTTCGATTAATAGAATAAATAATTTATGTAATGATGTAATATTATAACGTTGAAAACGCATTAAATTTCCGTCGTTTTTATGACGTGAAATTATTGCGATCGCTTTGAACATTATAAGAATAAGACGAAATAAATGTATGTATATAATTCTCATTTAATAATAAATATAATATAAAGAGTTAAAAAAATAACATTATAATTATGATAAAAAAACGAATAGAAATAATTATAATAAAAATATTATCATTATTATTATGAAAGTCAGAAAGTCCAAAATATCGTTTGTAACAAAACATATTTTCTCTTCGTACAATATACCTCTCTATATTCTAATAATACGCTCGTATATTATATTTTGTATTCGGAAAGCAGTAAACGTATTATCTTTATTATATTATATATTTGTTGCATCACAAATCACAATCGGTGGGCGTTATTTGGTTTAATAATATAAATTTCATTTCATTGTGTGTGTCATGTGATTTTGTTTCGAACCAATTTCACTATATTATTATTATATTATGCGTATTATAATTTATAATATATAGGCACACGTTCATAAATCGTATATAACACGTCATAATGTGTACAATACGCACAATAATAATAATATAATAATATTGTAACAACCGGATGCGTTTCTCGTATAAGGTGCAGTATAGCCGGACATATAATATTATCATAATATTATAACCACTGTCCACGACCACGGTATAAGTCTGGTATAATAACAATGTAATGAAGACGATTTTCGTATGACGTACTCGTATATCGTAATATCTCATAATCGTAATAATAATATAAAATACGCGATAAGAAAACGTAATAATGGTAAAACGTATATTTGACGACGTTGCGGAGACGAGGAAAAGAGAAAAATAATGCGAGCCGGCGAGAGAACTGCACGGAGACGGACGTGTAATATATAACGAACGAACGGCCCGCGGATGCTTGTCAGTCTGCAGCGCGGCGTAAATTGGGGTTGCCCCGTTGATTTATAGCGGCCGGCAAAATGCGCGTATATTTTGACGCGTGTGTTTGCGCCGCCGCTGACGGTTTTCATAATTAAAATGTCATTCGAACCGGAGGAGACGGCGGAACGCATAATATATATTATTATTATCGTGTTATAATATAACGCGTATTATTATTATTATTATTATTATTATTATTATTATTATTATTATTA
>JAIUCT010000013.1:9966387-9984084 GCA_021307375.1 Tetraneura akinire | reverse complement strand
TTATTATTATTATTATTATTATTATTATTATTATTATTATTATTATTTTTATTATTATAATTATAGAAAATACAACGATAATAAAGTCGACTACTATAATTATATTATAATATGGGCATTTATCGCAATGATATTTCGGTAAAAATCGTTTTAGAATAATAATAATAATAAGTTTTTATTATAATATTAATGTACCGCGAGAGTCGTATAATTGGTTTTTTTCCACCGATAGCCGAATATTCGCGATAAAATAAACAAATCGTAGTTGTACTATTATACGGGGTATAATAATAATAATATAATAATTATTATTGTTACACAGGTATTGTATTATACGAGTATACCGCGTATGGTATCGTCGCCGCCGATCGGGTTGAACAAACTTTTCGGTTCGTCGATACCGATAATGGATATTATAATATTCGGTTACCGCGGTACTATCCGCCGTATACCGTGTGTATAGACCAATAATGGTATTAACCGGCATATTATAACCTATATAGATCCTATAGGTGCGAGTTTATGACGTATACATCGTGTAATCTGTAAAATATTACCGCGCGTATAACAAAAAGATTCTGCGGCGATCATTCCATTCCAGTTTAATATATAATATGTACCTATATATGAATGTTTTATACGCGATATTATATTATAATTTACACTCGTATTTATTATATTTTTTTTACGTCTTGTTTCAAAGTATAATTTGCATATATTTGCGCCTATAAAACGCATTATTATAATATACTCGTATATACGATCTTCTACGAGGTCCATTTAAATATTTAATTGTGCGGAAAATGAGATGAAAATTCAGTCTAATTATTATTGTTGTATAGTGACCGCACCGCCAAGTGTTAAAATTACAAATTATAATACGTACGTGGTAATATAATATACAATAATATTAAATCTAAATATCTAATAGAAAAATAAAACCATGTTCGGTCTGCACGGTATACGAATTTATTTTCATTTGTTTAATACCGAAACAAATTTTGTTTTATACCGCGTTTGCACCTCGCGCGTTATTTAATTTAATTTTTATTATATACCATTTTACTATTGATTTTTTGTCCGACTGACGCGAAATAACATAAAAAATCATTTTTATTATTATATAATAAACATATTATACGCTAAACACGTTCACATAGTACCTACTTCTGATATCAGATATCACAGATTTTTAATATAATATCTCGTATTTTATATCTGAAAATTAATTGGAATTTTACTTTCCCCAAATTTCATTTTCGTCAAATAATAATAATTAAAATACGTAATAAAATTAGAAAAAAAATTATCTATACATATTAAAAAACTATCACGTTATAGTTAAGTATTTATTTGATTATTATAAACAATTTATAGGCTTATTATAAGATAAAACAACATTATAATAATTTACTGTAAACGAAAAATGTACTCGTGTCGTTGTCAATCCATATATACAGGATACAGCAAACTTAATGAACCTATATATGCACAAAACGTTAAGTGTTCATTATGGTCAGTGTGTCTAACTATTATTTTTTAACAATATATACGTATTATGATCGCATTTCAATCGTAGGTAACCACAACGGTTAAAAAAAGCCAACGAGCCATCACATATATATTATTGTACACAAAACATGATGGTAATTACCACAACCGTGGTAATTGTGGTATTACATGCTGCTAGTGCTTTGGACATTTTATTTTATTATTATTTAATATTATTAACTAAATTTAAATTCCCGCATAATAAATATGAATAAGGATCGCGATTATTTTATAATTTGAAATAAAAATAAAATTGAGACTAGGGATTTTTCTAATATTTTAGTATGATGTTAAGTAACATGTAAGTATACTTCAGTAAAATTTTCAGACCTTAATACCAAAAATTGCCAATTTTATCAAACATTATAGACGTAAAAACGAGAATTTTACGAAATATTCAAAGTCCAATATTTTGTAGAAATATTAACCAAACGGTTCCAAAATTTTACCACATATATATAGTATATAGTATGTAAACATCCAAAAGAATTTTAAAGTCTCTATCATGAAAATTTCTTGAGTTATGGTGAAATATTGAAATCCAATTCGTCGAAATTTCATTTTTCGTGAAAAATGCCGTTTTTTCGTCATTTTATCGTCGTTTTTTCTACCGCTTAGGGTCAATTTTGAGAAATTCGAAAAATGACTTAAATAAAGTACCAACTACATCCACTTTCCAACCGGAAACATATGCTATTCGTGAAAATCGGAGCATTATTTCGGGTAGTAAAAATGTTTACAGAATAAAAAAAAAAAACAAAAAAACAAAAAAAAAATCACACATCATCGTAAAACCAATACATTCTTCCCTTCGCTCAGAATCTAAAAAGAAATTGGTATACTAAATATAAGCTCTCGATTTACCTATACCTGTGCCATCTTTAACTATACAACCGTACATAACGAAAATGACGCGGTTCCCATGAGATCGTTTGGTTTGCAGACATAAAGGTGACATTTTCTGAAACTCGAGCTTTAATAACGCGTGTCGGACTGTTGGACGAGTAAAATATTATACGTATACGTTATAATATGTACTAATTACGATTTCCTGTCGCGTGTTTTTCAGATATTACATTTCTGTATACATACTTTACACGAACATTATACGTATATAATATTATCATCACGTCGTCCTCACACCGCACACATATTATAAATACAAAATATCGTCCCAATCTCTGTGTTTCTCTTTTCATTATTCCGCGTCGACGGTCGACGGAAAAGTTTTGACGAACCGAATGAAATGGCCCGTGGCAGACAAACGGTGTTTTTCGACCGTACATTCACGTTAATATTACATTATAAATAATATATAGTGTGTACGCATTTATATATATATATATACGATATACCTAATAATATATCGGGGACCAAAACTGTCAACCGACGACGACGACGGGGCGATTGATGACGGGAACCGTTTGTCAACCGCGTTTGCGGTAATAATGGTATACACACGTCACGCGGGCGCGCGCGGCGGTCACGTGTCGTTTACACCGCGTTAAAATTGCCGCTGCGTTCGAAGATACAAAAACGCGCGCGTACACCAGTTTTTCATGAAATCCCACGAAACGACAAAACTATACAAGTATATACTGTTTATATATTGTATAATTTTATACATAATATTGTGCCATATAGAACAGTAGTAGTAGCAGCTAGGCGCCTTTTGTAATGTTAATTGCATTAATTAACACGCGTCCACACATTCCCAACACGTGTTTCCGTTTCGACGAGACGTCATGTCTTGGTCGGTGATTTTTTCTTTAAATTTTTTCATTTTTTTTTGACACAGACGAAACGAGACGTCTCGGCGACGATATGCAAGAACAATAATATAATATACGTATTATTAAATCTTATATAGTGACGAATATTATGAAGTCTATCCACAAGTATATTTCATTTAATATTGCATCACATGTATATATTATTATATACCGTGGTATAAATTAAATGAATATAGGCGGTTAAACCTTAAACGTTAATATAGTAACTTCGAAGTTTGACGACTTATTATACAAATTCTAATGTAATGTTTTCGCTTTAAATTATCCAACGTCTAGCTTTGAATATATTGTAAAATTAAAATTTATAATATTATAATTTTTTTTTTTTTATCCGGTAAATACAATATAATATTTGGTATTAATATAATATAATTTAATTCCTGACAAATTTTATTTTCAAAATCAATTGTTAAATATACCTAATCAATACTCAGTTATAAATTAAAATAATTAAACATAATAATAATAAAAATATTATAATATTATGATTATTTATAAATATCAATCGAGTATATATTTATGTATAATATGGGAAGAAATAATAATAAAACTTTTAAGTTTTTTTAATTAACACATTGTTGTACAGATACTTAGTACCGATACTATAAAGTTACTTCTGAAATCTAATAATATATAAATACAGTCATTTGACACTTGGAATGAGTTATATTATAAATTTATGTAGTTAATACTTTGTGACTTTTGTTGATAACTTAATATTCCAATCTTCGTATATCGGGCAGTCAGATGAGATGATTTATACCTATATAATATATATATATTTAATTACGTACTTTTTTTTTTAAAAAAAAAAACGATATTTAATATTTTAATCCGTCATTTTTCCATTTATTCGTACAAAAATATTCGTCTTAACAATTTAAATACTTAATACCTAGCATAAAAGTTTTTATCCGTTTTCGTGGAAATAAAGGTATACACAGGCGTATAACTCATACATAAGTAAAATTATGAACGTGGAAGTAGTGGCGTGCCGATATAGCTTAGAATGATGCCTATAGGCATCAAGCTTATTATGGGTAGGTCCTGTACGTTGGGTGGTCAATTATAAAATTCTAATCAGATTTATTGTCCGACAATTGAATAATCTATAACTTATAGACTATAAGAAATAGAATACTTCAGTTATAATAATTAGTTATTAGTTTATTACTTATTAGTTTATTTTAAATTTTTTCAATGTCAATATTGATATTAATGAAGCTATTGATTGTTTTGCAAAATCTAGTGATAGATTAAAACATATATGTTACTCTTTAAATAACTAAATGTGATTATTTATATATAATTTTAAAATAAAAGTATTAGTAAAATTATTTTTTTTGTAAAAATTTGGCTTTTAAATTGGTGGGAGGTGGGGTGGTAACACTGGTAACAGATTTTAAGTTGGCTTCATATAACTTTGAATCTGAGCACGCCACTGCATGGAAGTATAGTATAATAATGAGAAAAATTTTAGGTATATATAGTAATAAAATAAATTATTGGACAACGTTACATGGACATTCACAGAGTATTATATTTTATTGTTGAATACTTGAATAACATGTGCACAAAAACATTTACTTATTTGTATAATATTGAATATCATATAATACATCGATCGATCGCGGAAATTGACTTGACGGGATTGTTTGGTATACGATCCTTCTTCGTCCTGCAACGTCTGCTGCAGCGCTGTTACGGGCGCATGGCCAACGCGATGTTGTAGAGTGCATTTGCTTCGGTCAACAACAGGACCGTTTGAGTGACCAAGTCGGAGCGTATTTCTTCGGTCGCCGACAACAGCGGTCTGTAGTAATTCAGTAGATCGGCCGCGAACGACTCGATCACGGCTACGTGGACAGCGCGGTTCAACAGCAGCGGCGCGGGCGCGTCCGGTTGCAGTGATGCGTAGTACCAACGCATGGCCATTCGGTTCTCCAGAACACGATCTAAGTGGTCAGCGACGGTGCCCCACAGCCGCCCGTCAACGTCCAACATCGTCGGTGGATAGTACCACACGCCGCTGTTGTCCCGCGTGCCGGCCTTGTGGATGTTGTCGCGCAGCAGGTTTACGGCCGCAACGGTCTCGATGTAATGCGACATTTCATACAGCGACACGATATAATAACCGAAAATACGCAATCACGACAAGTAAAACGTATGACGAATAAATGAAAACTAATAGTTTATAAATAAATACGCGTCGAATTAATATATTACGTTCTAACAGAAAATTAATTAATAATAATATTATTAGTACGACTATATTTAAATTACGATCTCGAGTTGTTATCGTTGTTATTTCTTCTTATCAGTACAGTTTTCTCGGAGGGCGCGCATCCGTGGCGAAATGAACGCCGCACCATAGATCGCGACGACAACACTACGCGCATCGATGACGAAAATGGTGTAGAGTAGATCGCGCGCGGCCAATTATATTTGTATATTATCTATTTTATTAACCCGCGGAATTTTGAATATTTCCCATAACCATCGACCTATTGAATTTATTCATTATTTCATCACGTTTATAATAATTATTTAATTTTACATTTTATAAATGTTTAACAGGTGTAGGTACTGCACTTTGCTTATTAGTACCTATATAATAATATTATGATAACAATAATATAAAAACATTAGTATAGGTATTGAGTGTAATATTATTATTATAACGTTGTGTATCTCGTCCGAACGGCGTTCAAATTAAAAATATTCGTTTTTCGATGATATTCATAAGTTTAACCCGACAACATTCTTATGATATATATCATGTATATTATGCGCGCAGGAACTCCCGACAGCAATTATAACTATTATAACTCTCTCACGGTGCGTTCTCTCACTCTGTGGCCTCCGCAGCTATATCCACGTGTGTGTGTGTGTGTGTGTGTATCGTAATGATATTTGGTGGGCGTGTTCTCGCCCTTAAATTATATTATGATACATAATCGTAAACCGAAAAAACGGCACGAAAACAATAGGCAGGTCGTTTTTTATTTCATTATTATTCCTCTCGTCTGCGTCAGGGTCACGACGACGACGAACGTGCAGCTAAAATGAAAAAAAAAAAAATTAAAATTAAATAAAAAAAAAAAAAAAAAGCTACCTATACTCGAATTTGATTTATCGATCCATCTGCGATCATTATCTTTAAATATAATATATATTATGTATAATATTACATATATATATATAAACGTATTAAAATATAATATATTATATGATAACGAAAACATAATTATATATATTATATAAAATATGTAAATTATTATTATGCTCATTATACATATATAGTTATTATATATTGATAATTTATTAATATTATTGATATTTGATTAACATTTGATTAATATCGATACATTTTATTTCGCTTAGATTTTCGTCAATTTCGGTTCGCGAACATAATATACTAAAAATAGCACGTGCATATTATAATAATACGTCCGATAACATATGAAAATGGTTTAAGATAAAAAGTTCGAATACAAAATACGAACTATTAATTATTACATAATATAATAGGTATATATATACGGTTAGCGAAACAGATACCGTTTTCTAACGGTTAGAAAATTATATATTTATATATTGTATACGTTTTTTAGATTTTGAGCGAAGAGAAAAATGTATTGGTTTTACAATGATGTGTGTCTTTTTGTTTTTGTTTTTATGTCTGAATTCTGAAGACACATAATGGTCCGATTTTCACGAACAGCATGTATTTCCGGTTGGAAAGTAAATGTACCTAGTTGGTACTTTATTTAGGTAATTTTTCGAAATTCTTAAAATTGACAGAATGCGATAGAAAAAACTACCAAAAAGTGACGAAAAAACTGCATTTTCACGAAAACTGAAATTTTAACGAATTCGATTTCAATATTTCACGATAAATTAGGAAATTTTAAAGTTAAAGAGTTGCAAATTGTATTGGTTGTTCACATTTCACATAGGTATTATATATATGTTGTCAAATTTTAGAACTGTTATGTTAATTTTTCTACAAAATAAAGAACTTTGAATATTTTGTAAAATAAAAATTGCAGATTATATTTTATAATTTTATATTTATACTCATTATTATGTAATATCTCCGTTAGAAAATAAGATTTTTAAATGTCGTTTTTCTAAAATTATATTAGTTAAAGATAGATTATGAACTTTACATAATTATATATTACGTTTATTACTTTTTAAATTTAATTATCACATGAAAAAATTATATTTATGTTGCACGTGAAACATTATAAATACCATTATACCAATATATATTATTTGTATTAAAATCATTTTCATATGTCAACTTTTTAATTTCCGCTAAATGGTGATTTTTAGGAATACTATATTCATGTATCGGAGAAATAATATTTTTTACTTTATTTTTTGTTTTTATTTAATCTAGATATAATATTATATGGTAAAATGCAAAATTTATATTATCAATATGATAAGCGATATATATTATATATAATAACTCCAAGAATTCGAAATGGATAATTAATCGAAAATTATATGTTGACTATATAATAATAATAATAATAATAATAATAATGAATTAACGATATTCACATGGATAAAACAAATTTTTCATACCAAGATAATATATTAATTATTCCACATAAAAACGTCAGAAATGTATTAAAATTATCATATAAATTGTCTAAAAAAAGTATAAACTATATTATACAACTATTTTGAAATTTCATATAATGTAAAAATTTAAAAAATATTTTTTTATTTTAGATTCTGAGCGAAGCGAAGAATGTATTTATGATTAAATTATTTAAAAAAGTAAAAACAGCATTTAAAAATCTTAATTTTTGGAGAAAATATTATATTGAGTCAAATGTATGAATTAGTATACTATTTATATTTAGCGGGTTAAAAAGTCGCGGTAAACGACTTTGCTTTATGTACCATGTACGTAATATAATTTGTACGCGGGAAAAAAATGTAATGAATAAAATATTTCTGCAACAGAATGTTCACTTTTTAAATTTAATATAGGTATACTTACGTCAACTCGTATGCATAAATATTTTAAATTTACAATTATTATATTACTACTATACGAGAGTATATTATATTGTGTTGAGAAAGCAGTTTAATATGCTACAATAAAATATACATTAATATAAAATCATCGTGATAACCTGCAAGCAACTTTTAGAAATTATAAAATATAGGTACTATATATTATGATTTAAAAATATAATATTCACTTTAATTTTTTTTTTTAGAAAACATTTGAAAATTGGTTGTATAGTTATAGTGAGATATATTCAAAACATTTAAATTGTAGTGAAAGCGAATTAAATTACTTTTTACGATAGTGTACCTATAAAAAATAATTTGTAACGTGTGATATTTATAAAAATTAAAATTGTAAAAAAATATATCTAATAATAAACAATATAATACAAATGTCAAATACAATAATATTTTAATAAAATATAAATTTAATTATTTTATATTATACAAATACTGTTATAAGAATAGTAAAAATGCTTAGCTATGATATGAAAAAAAAAAATTAATAATTTTTAGACGTTTAAAAATTAAAACAAAATACTCGTAATTAATAAATACAATTATTCGTTTAAGATTAAAATGGAAACTATAACTACTATAATATATAATATATTTATACTGACGTGCGTTTACGGTTGTCGTATGTGTGATGTGAGCGATTCAATGGGGATGATAATGGTAGGTATAAAGACTTGCAGAAGACTCGACAATGATGTGAGAAGAGATTTGCTGCAGGAGCATGATCAGGAGCATGCAGGGTCCATCTTGATGTATAATTATATTATATAATATAGATATACAGGTATATTTGTAATATTGTATATAGGTACGTACTCGTATATATTGCGTTATTATTATTTATACAACGGTGGTCTGAACCGAGGAAGCGTTTAAGGTAGCGACGGTATGCGTACAAGAGGTTACCTCGCGGTTTAGTCACGCCTATATATAACCCCCGCGTGCTGCATGTATATACCGATTGTGTAAGTTACAAACCTAACCTATACGATACGTATATATTTATTAACGTTATACTTGCACACTGCACCGGTATACAATATTATATATATACCCATATAGTGTGTAATCGTAATTAACAGGTTGTGCTACACACTGTACATGTTATAATATATTATATAGGTACGTTTCTTATTTTACGCACACGCATTATATCGCTACATGGCCATGCCCTTCAAAAAAAAAAAAAATATTAAAGTCATATATTATAATATATTAAACGTATACCTATATATATATATAACGTTTATTAACGCCCCGTCTATATATAACGTAATCTCTTCCCCTCGACGGTAGACTGTTATTATAACGTGGTTACACAACACACACACCATGCTATTTATTACTCATATACTAACTCTTTTCCTTAACGTTTTTCATTTTTTGTTTTTAATTTTTTCCAGACCGAAACGCACGTATACGACCTGCACGTGAAACACGTATTACCTATATACATATAAATATAAATATATATTATTATGCACAAAACACACACACATACACACATAACAGGTAACGTAAAATGCGGTCTAAAATAATATACATTTGTATAGTTATATATAGATATAAGCATAAATATAGGATGATCTACATTTTGTGTTACAGAAAATTGTTTGAAATAACACGAAAGAAATTTTTTTTATAATTTTCACTGTTTTTGTGACACCAAATTTGTATTATATACCCGTACACGTATATTATATAATATAAGTTACATAAAAATGAGTAAATTTGAAATTTTTTACTACTTCGAACGTTATTGTAATTTCGTATAATTCGTGACTGCAATGTATTAAAGGCTGCAATAAGTATGTAGAAAATTCGGAAATCGGATATTGTATACAAAAATAGAGTATAATAATTAAATATTATTCTTAAATAACTAATTTAATTTAATATTATATTCTTAATATATAATTTATATAAGATATATATAATAATTATATTATCATATTTATTGCAAAATTATATTTTTATATTTGATATGAATTATATTCTTTTATTTATTTCCAATTTGGGCGTTATCTATATAAACGCATATCATATAGTTACATAATAATATGTATAATATAATAACATATGCGTATATACGGATGATTGTGAGCAACAGATACCTACGTGAAGACGTGCGCGTGCAGTAATTAAATCTGGCGGAGAACTGTATAGCATAATACACCGTATGCCTAATAGGTAGGTATGTTATTATTATTATCAATTTATTATTATTATTATTATTATTATTATTAAAGTTATTATGAATATAAAGATTTTATAGATTTTCGTGGCGGATTTATCGGTGGCTGTGACTATGGCACTGGTTTAGGCGGATGGCCCACGGCTACCCTTCATTTTTCTTTTCGACGCAGAAGACATATTGTACTATATACTATTATTATAATATTACATATGGTATATACACAGGTATATAATGCATAATATTATATTGAAATTTTCCCATGTATTTATAATATATTATTATATAATATTGCGTGGCAGGGTTGGCATCCTCGTATATGTATACTTACCACACACACACACTAACACAGACATATGTATATATACCTACATGAAATGTATGCTGTATATACGCGTCAAGTCCGCCCACCTCCTCGTCCTATTATTCATTTTTCCCCGTCCGCCCCTAAATTATTATTATAATATATTATGCGTATATATACATACATATATTATATATGTACCTATATTCGTCAGACCGGGTATTTATAATAATATATATTTTAATAAATATGGTTTAGGACTTTAGGTACGCTAAATATAAGGTTACCGAGTATATACCTAGGTATATATTATATTACACGATGTGTGTGTTGTATACCTATATAGGTACTGCATGTTTGCATATATATATTAAGTACATAAAAATAAAACGAGAATAATATATGTATTTTTTACACGCGCGCCGCCGGAATAAAATATATAATAACATATTATTGTAAACTCGTCTCAAAATGGCGTCTGGACGATATATATAATATTATATATTATAATATACAATAATGGTCGTAACGTGAGTATTATTACTTATGTGCGTATTATTATATTATATTATATTATTACATTTTGTTTTTCTGTTCATATATTATATACGGACATATATAATGTTTCAACACGCTAATTATTTATTTAAAAATAATTTCACATCTATCACGTTATTATTATCTTTATAGTTAGGTCCTAGGTACCTAGGTACATAATAATCTCTCTCTTTCTATATGACGGTTTCAATCCGTAGATATGGTTTGTATAGCCATCATCTTCCATAGTATTCTCTCTTATCCTTTTCATTTATACATATATGAGCACATCCTTGGTCCTTTATTATATATGTTGAATGAATTTTAATCTTGGTCTACCCCTATACGGTTCTTTTTTCTACACTTCCTTCTATATGATCAATTTCAACAATCCTTCGTGTCTCATGATATGACCTATCCTATTTGTTCCGTCTTCTGACTATATTATGTTATTCCCATTAGTAACCTTACATCTGATATTCTTTCCATAATAAATGGACATAATAATAATATATAGGTATATTATCCGATTCTATTAAAAGTTTATTTGAAAAATTATGGTCATTCATGATTCATAAGTGAATTTCGCGCGTTTAAAATCATATTATGGCCAAAATATCCAATATTGTAATGCGAAAACTATAATATAATATTAACATGCGTGTACGATATACTGTATAGAAATAATACAAAACTGTATACATTTGGTTAAGTCATTTCTTACTTTATATTATTCTTATCATTCTAATAATTATTGTAATTCGCGTGTACAAAATTGTATATTATCGTGTATATAAATGTATACTTATGTGTTATTTTTTTAATTTTGTAGAATGAATTTTTTTTTAATGTACCGTCCTATATACATAAAATATAATATTTATTTTAATCGGCATATAGTTACGTTATATTATATGTAAGGTTACATCAAATATTTACCATGATGGAGATAATAATTATTTTATAACAGAGCGCGTAAAAGAAATAAATTAACGTATTACACGATGTTAAAATAATTTATCTCTTGATAAATATTTGATGTAACCTGGCACAAGACATTATAAGAACGATTAACTATAATTAAAAAAAAAAAAAAAAAAAAAAAATGGTACCTATTTGTGGTCCTTCTTTGATCATGGTCCGTGGATATAATCTCCTCCTCTATTCAATATCGCCGTCAAATTATATAACTTCCAAAGAATATATATAGTAGTATAGTTATAATATATACCTAGGTATTTCGTAAAACCCTAAAAGCCAACTAACCTATTAAGCTATAATAATAATTAATATTACTCGTATAGTTCCGATATAAATTAAAAATATTTTTTTGCTACTTTTATTTAAATATTAAAATTACTAATTGTGTAAAAATAATACCTCGTATAATGCGGAATAACGGAAATTGCGTAGTAAATATTATAATATATTATATAATAATTAAATATTGATATTTCTTTATATCTAATTTCTATTAATTTAAGATTATTTTGTGTGATAATTATTTGCTTTATAATATTAATCGCAACTATGTTTTTAATGTTTTATTATATCGTTTATGGTTTTTCTCATCCTTTCCAATGTATGTACATATACATTTTATTTATGTTAAAATTATATATATTTGTATATATAATTGTATATACGTTGTGCATTTGGTATTTCAAACGATCGTTAATTCAATTTAAATTATAATTATAGGGCTTAGCCCGTTTGAAATTGAAATCAAATAAATACTCGTATATACGTTATCAAAATTTGAACTTAAATGACAAAATATTAGACATAATATACTTATGTTGTACACATGCACGTTTTCAATGTATAGAAAACGACGATCGCGTTTGTAGTTTTTATCAATTCTATATTCGCACTGCAAGAGTTCACGTTGGAACGAACTTTAATAATATTCAGGGCCAAACTTAAGAGTTATTAATTTATTAATATATTTTGGGCCCCAAGGCAGCAACTAAAAAGTCAATTAACAATTAAGTCTCTTATCTTCTGTATTAGATATCAAATAAATTTAATTCTTTTAAGAGCTGAAAAAGGTTCTAAAAAGACAAGGGCCCCTAGGCAGCTGCCTAGGTTGCCTAGGCGGAAGAACGGCACTGATAATATTAAACTGCGCGAGATCCCTTGAGAAAACCTTATCATATACCTATTATCTGTAGATAAATATATGTATATGGAAAAAATAGACACGAGACTATAAATAATAATATAATATATTTTGAGGAAAATTGTCTATCCGTCTCTCGTTTTGAAACCTTTCAGTGGTTACAAAACTTACACAACTTAAAAGTATATAGTACCTAAATAATTATTGTCTTTTATAATAATACGTCATAATATACGTTATATATATTATATAAAATGTGTGTCGCACATGCGTATTATGTGATGTTTCTCGACGGGGGTAGTTGTGGCGAAAGGGTGCAGCGATCAAAATAGTATATATAGGTGTGTAAGTATAATATAATACAAAATATTATTATGTTATGTATACAATTTAAGACTCGACAGTTGGCGTGTATGTACGTAGACAATTTTTCTGCCTGTATATAGGACCGAAAAAAAAAAAATCCACCGAAAAAACATACCGCGTGTTTATAACGTCGTTCGTGTGTATACGGAGGTGGTACGACTACAACGAGAGAGATCTGACGCGTCGTCGGCGTCACGCTGCGAACGCATCTGTTGCGACGTGCATCGTTTTTGTATATTTCCCCTACGAATCATCCATCGACGGTCAATGTATATATGGTATAATATATTGGTCCTAAATGTATATAATATTATTATGGTCCAGCGTGTAAATAACGAATAATATTATGGATATATCGTGTGTAGAGATGAAGAGGCGAATATTTTCAGCCCGGACCGCCCGTCACGCCAGCGTATTATTCGTTTTATTCCGGAAACGAAAGACCGGGAACGCACGTTTTTCCACGTGTATTATATAGGTACCAATTACCGCGTATATAGTAATAAATCGTTACTGCAGCAGTATAATATGTTTATGATAGGATATATTATGAACGAATTTCTAACACAAATCGAAACTGTGTTTGTCGAATTCGCCAACAATTTAGTTTAGGTACCTATATAAAAATATCGTGCTCGTATATACCCTTATTATTGTTGTATCTAAATACTCTGTTAATTCGTGTATTCGTGTACAATAATATTATATATATAACCAAATTCGTAATAATTTGAATATTATTTAGATTTTTAACTATATATTAAATGCAATTTAAGCATTTTATGCATTTTATGCATTTTATGCATTTTATGCATTTTATGCATTTTATGCATTTTATGCATTTTATGCATTTTATGCATTTTATGCATTTTTTCATTACTGAATTCAAACGAATATCATAAATCATAATTATAACATAATGATGCATAATATACGAGTATATACAAAATATTTTCTACTTATTTCTCAAACAATAAACTAATATTTATCCGTAAAATATATAAGTAACTTATTTATAGGTAATTATTATTAAAATAATAATGTTAAAATAAATTTCAGGCTATCCGAAGACCCAGGTTAGGTTAGGTTAGGTTAGGTACAGGTAGTATAGGTACATGAATTCTTCCAAATTTCGTTATAGACTTATTAGCATAATATATGTATACCGTATTCGCATCATTATATTATTTTATAATGTTCCAACTGCAGTTTTCATACTATAATATTATATAATAATATATACCTGTTTAACACTTGTAACTGTAACATACTCCAAGAGACCAATATTTACAATAATTATTTATCTGTGATACATACCTGTATAAATATATAAACGTATATTTGATAAGAGAAATGGAATATAATATATAGACATATAGTTATGCGGTATCTTTTGCAAGTTATAATATTGTTAAACATTTATTCTCAATATAATGCGAGTACGGATTCGGCACAGATATTTCATTTCTGTATATGTATATCAGATTCAGAGGGGTGTATTATATTATAATATATTGTTAGAAATGAAAAATTTAAATCTTTTCCGACGAATAGGAAAAAAATTGGGCGATGCTAATTTGGAAACTGAAGACGGTACTTACAAATATAATATACTTTAAAGCTGATATATATATATATATATTATATAATATTCTTACTCATATACGTGAATTATTGAATTAATATGTGTATTGATATGGTGTACACACGTGTATAATTTGATCTGATAATATACGTATTTAATAATATAATATTGTTACATATCATATTTTGGCAATTGGTTTTGAACAAAGAACGCGTTTCGATATATAAACGAAATTATTATACATGTGTGCATATTATACATTTATGTATTAGATATATTTTATATATAGCAGGTGGGCAAGTCGTGCGTACTTATTATATGTTCAATGTTCATGACGTTTTGCTGCAGGGACAAACGATACGATTTTATTAATATTGTAATATATATATTTATTTTATATCTATATTATATTGTCAGAATAATATTATTGTGTTTTACGTAAATTTGTTTAATCGAAACGTTCTTTGTACCTAACCATGCATATATGAGTTATCAATGTAATATTATTATAATAATAATATATACGTAGAAACAACGGCGTAGATGGAAATATCAAAGAGCAGAGCACACTGAATAAAAAAAAAAAATCAAACGATTTATTTAAATATACCTGTACATAAAATACAATTAAAAATTAAAATTAAATATCAATAAATATATGAAAAATGATGAAGTAAACATATATAGTACACGGTTTAATGAAAATAACGCAAAATATGCATTATAACATTTGCAAAATTGCATAATAATGCAATATAAAATATGTAAATAAGGCATTATATATTGTTATTTTCGTTTGTGAACTATTTAATGACATAATATATTAATTAATTTTTTTTTTGGTTATATTAACAAAATTGTAAATAGTATGAAAAATTTAATAATAATAATAATCGATAAATCAACCTACTGATGACATAAATATTAAAAAGATGAGCTGATACTCCTGCCGCACAGGATACAGGTGTGCGAATCATAGCGTTTAATTTTAATTCGAATTTGAATGCAATGATAAACCATTGCATTCGTAAAAACGATTCTGAGCGAAGTTCAGTCAGATTATAATTTTCGTTTGAACTAAAAATATCAACTTAAAACAGCTATAAAAGAAAATTGAGATTAGGGATTTTTCTAATATTTTAGTATGATGTTATGTAATATGTAAGTATACTTCAGTAAAATTTTCAGACCCTAATACCAAAAATTGCCAATTTTATCAAACATTATATACGTAAAAACGTGAATTTTACGAAATATTCAAAGTCCAATATTTTGTAGAAAAATTAATGTAACGGTTCCAAAATTTTACTACATATATATAATAGCTATGTGAGCACTCAAAAAAATTTTCAAGTCTCTATCTTAAAAATTGCCCGAGTTATCGAGAAATATAGAAATTGAATTCGTCGAAATTTCATTTTTCGCGAAAAATGCAGTTTTTCGTCATTTTTTCGAAGTTTTTTCTACCGCTTATAGTCAATTTTGAAAAATTCGAAAAATGACCTAAATAAAGTACCATCTACATCCACTTTTACATCTGAAACTCGCTATTCGTGAAAATCTAAGCATTATTTCCGGTAGTAAAAGTGTTTTAAGAATATTTATTTATACGTATGGATTCTAAGATTTTCGTTTTCCTAAAAATATCAACTTAAAACGGCTATAAAAAAAAATTTTGCAATGGATTTTTCTAATATTTTAGTATGATGTTAAGTAATATGTAAGTATACTTCAGTAAAATTTTCAGACTAAAATACCCAAAATTGACAATTTTATCACACATTATATACGTAAAAACGTGAATTTTACGAAATATTCAAAGTCCTATATTTTGGAGAAAAATTAATGTAACGGTTCCAAAATTATACCACATATATATAGTAGCTATGTGAACATCCAAAAAAAATTTCAGGTCTCTATCTTAAAAATTGCCTGAGTTATCGTGAAATATAGAAATCGAATTCGTCGAAATTTCATTTTTCGCGAAAAATGCAGTTTTTTCGTCATTTTTTCGCCGTTTTTTCTACCGCATAGCGTCAATTTTGAGAAATTCAAAAAATGACCTAAGTAAAGTACCAACTACGTTCACTTTGCTACCGGAAACATACCCTATTCGTGAAAATCGGAGCATTATTTCGGGTAGATTTTTGTACACAGACATAAAAAAAAAAAAAAAAAAAAAAAAAAAAA
>JAIUCT010000013.1:9948573-9965987 GCA_021307375.1 Tetraneura akinire | reverse complement strand
ATTTTCGTTTTCCTAAAAATATCAACTTAAAACGGCTATAAAAAAAAATTTTGACAATGGATTTTTCTAATATTTTAGTATGATGTTAAGTAATATGTAAGTATACTTCAGTAAAATTTTCAGACTAAAATACCCAAAATTGACAATTTTATCACACATTATATACGTAAAAACGTGAATTTTACGAAATATTCAAAGTCCTATATTTTGGAGAAAAATTAATGTAACGGTTCCAAAATTATACCACATATATATAGTAGCTATGTGAACATCCAAAAAAAATTTCAGGTCTCTATCTTAAAAATTGCCTGAGTTATCGTGAAATATAGAAATCGAATTCGTCGAAATTTCATTTTTCGCGAAAAATGCAGTTTTTTCGTCATTTTTTCGCCGTTTTTTCTACCGCATAGCGTCAATTTTGAGAAATTCAAAAAATGACCTAAGTAAAGTACCAACTACGTTCACTTTGCTACCGGAAACATACCCTATTCGTGAAAATCGGAGCATTATTTCGGGTAGATTTTTGTACACAGACATAAAAAAAAAAAAAAAAAAAAAAAAAAAAATAATAATCACACATCATTGTAAAACCAATACATTCTTCGCTTCGCTCAGAATCTAAAATGTACTCGTATTACCTAACATTTCGGCCGATACACTTGGACTTGAGCAGTTGAGCAAAGGAGGAGAGTGTTATTGAATATTCACGATCTTCCAACAAAGTACGTCGGGTAATTAATTAATTAATTTTCTTATATTTTTAAAAACAACGTATATTTTAATAAAATAAATAATACTACTATTACTGGAGACTAAATCGTTTTTAATAATATTATTTCAAAATTTCCCTCTTTATATTCTTTGCCAATTCCTCTACAGGATTATAAACCAATGTATAAGTGTCTCAAAATCTCTGATTGGGCTCGTCTATCCGCACCTTTTCTTCTATCTGCCCAGTGGTCTCTATTACCTTCTGGTTTCCAGTTAACCGAATCCTTATTATGCCCCTACGATCTTCATACGTGTCATGCCACATACAAGCAAACTCATTTTTTCCCCTTTAAATGCCCTGTTAATTCCTGTATAATATCTTCTTTTCCCCACCAGTCTTTAATTTCTTTATTGGATCTTATTTCATATTCGCCTATTTGATCAATTGTTTTAGGACCAAAAATGTGTCGCAGGAATTTCATTTCTAGAACGGCCAGTTTTCTTTCGTCCACTTTTGATGTTGGCCACTCCCACATATTTAAAGGTTTCTACTTTTTCAAAACAATATTTTTTAATTAAATAAAAAATATAATATGTATATTTTAAATGTAAAGCGAAAGAAATAGTAGATCAATAACAAACAAAGTCAAGATTATACTACTTAGTAAGTACTAGGTATAGGTACCAATAAATAGCAATGATAATTTTTTCTCTTTTTAGTGATTTATCGAAATCATATCCTATATTTTGTGGTAAATTGGACCATTATTATTATCAAAAAAAATGTTTTCGCGCACAAAAAAGAAATACTTAGAAAAGCGTAGAATAATAAATTAATATACTTATTAGTTATTATACATTTTTCTGAAAAAATATATTATTATTAGATATTATTATAAGATACAATAAATTATTAAATTAAATATTATTCAAAATGTCTATCCTATGATTAGGTACCGCCATCTATTGATTAAATTATAAAATGTATATAGTTGGCAACATTGGATTTGCCGCAACGAAACAGTGATAAATAATCAATAAAAAGGAATCAAAACACAAAAGTTATGATTATGAGTTGCGACTTGTAAACGATCGACTTCCCGGCCGTACTCGGATTTAATTCAAACTTGACTATTTAGTCTGTACTATTTAATTTCGCCGAATTATTTAATTAAATTTTGAAAATTTTAATCGACAATATCGGATTGAAAATGGCTCTGCGGACGTACGGCGACAAGCCGATCAGCTTTCAAGTGGAAGAGAATGGCGAATACTACTGTATCGGATCCGAGGTAATAGAGAAATATTAGTTTTTCCTGTCAATTAAGTCACCGTTTATGAATTTTAACGACGTTTTTAATTACCTTTCATATTCGTTTAATTATTTCAGGTGGGAAATTACTTGCGACTGTTTCGTGGGTCTTTGTACAAACGGTATCCAGGAATGTTCCGCAGGACCATCACTAATGAAGAAAGGAAACGTTTAATCGATTTAGGTAAATTGTTTTTTTTTTCATGTTCATACACTTAATATACACAAATTAACTAGGAATATTATTTCAATAAAAACAAAATTTGGTTTTATCACAAAAATACTTTCATATTGTAAAATTGTATTATTTTATTATTATTTGTTGTTATATTTGTAATTTTTTACAACTATTTGAATTAATAAAAATAGTTAAGTACTCGTCAACATTACTCACAAAAGTAATCATAATTATTTAATAATACCTAATTTTTACTTTAATTGCATTTATTATTAAACAGGTTTAAGTGCTCATTGTCTTGCATCAAGCGTATCACTGTTAAGGGCATCTGAAGTTGAAGATATTATTGATGGTAACGATGAACGCTACAAAGCTGTTTCTGTAACTTCTACTGAGCCATTAATTACTAGGTATTACTATTAATAAATAATACAATAACATTACGTTTAGGTATTTATTTATTTTATTAATTAAATTTTAATATAAAACATGTCCTATATTATGTTAATGAAATTAATATTGAAATAAATTGTACATATTTGTATTGCAATTTATAATAATTAGGACTCTGATTTTAATGCACTGAAAAAACCGAAAAATGCCACATCAAAAAATGCATTTATGACCTAAAAACTTCAAAAAATGACTTAAAAAATGTTCTAAAACATTTTTTTTCCAAATAAAAACATAATATAATTGTATAAAAGTATGCATTTTTTATTAAAATTAAAAAAATTTGTATTATAAAAAAAAATATTACCATTTTATAGGTATTATAAAAAAATAATAAGGATGTACCCAAATAAAATTGTATATAATTAACTAATCAGTTTATGTGTTACTGTGGCGCGCATGTATAGTATTTTAATCGACTGATTAAATTAATGGTTAATAATGAATAAATAGTACAAAATTATACAAATATTTTAATATTAATATAATAATTTTTTTCAAGAAATAGGTAAAAATGATTTAAAACTATAAAAAATGCACAAAAAATTGCATTATTAGAATAACAAGTTCTTAAAACACATTTAAAGCTTGGAAAGCATTGAAAAAAAAAGATGCAATTGCATTAAAATCTGAGCCCTAATAATGATAATAATTATACGTTTTATTACTATGTAATATGTACAATAACAAACGTATTATTTTAAAATAAAATGTTTAAATGTAAAATAATATGTATTAAATTTAATTATTGATAAAATTTACCTATTTATTTAAAATATAAGTGTGATGAGATATTTTAATGTTATTTATTTACTATATAGATAATCATATTTATATAATCATTTTGTAAATAATTAAATTATAATTAAATAAAATCAATTGTAGAGAATCTAAAGGAAAAAAATCAATGCCATGGGTTCCATCATTACCAAATAGTTCACATCTAGATGCTGTTCCTCAGGCTACACCTATTAACCGTAATAGAATTATACAAAAAAAAGTCAGGACTTTTCCATTGTGGTAATTAAATTTATAATAAATAATTAGCTAAATTGTGTTTAATAATCATGTATATAATCATTAATAGCTATGATGATACTGATCCAACAAATATTCATGAAAATGCTAACTTAACGGAATTATTAGTTCCAATCAGACTTGATATGGAAATTGAAGGACAGAAATTAAGAGATACGTTTACTTGGAATAAGAACGGTATAAAAGCAATTTAAACTTATTATTATTGATATTATTATTGTTGTTTCAATTTTTAGAAAGCTTAATTACTCCAGAACAGTTTGCTGAAGTGCTATGTGATGATTTAGACTTGAATCCATTACCATTTGTACCAGCTATTGCGCAATCTATACGACAACAAATTGAAGCATTCCACAATGATAACATTTTAGATGAACAACATGATCAGAGAGTAATTATTAAGGTAAATGTAATAATAATTGTTTAAAATTTAATTATACATATTTGTGATCTAATTCAGTTGACTCATTTTGAATTTGTAGTATTTTAAGTATATAAAATTAAACCATTAAATTAATCAATATAATGAAATTTACAAATAATTTTCTTCGTTATATTTCAGTAATTAATTTTTAAAATCTAACATCAAAATCATTGTTAATTTATTTAGTGTTAAGTTGATTTTCTGTATTCTGTTAAAATACATTTGATTACCTACTAGTTTTAGACTTTATTTCTATATTCATGTATCAATTTAAAATTAATTTAAATGTATATATCTTTAAATAAAATTCTACAAGTGACTCAACACCAAAATAGTTAAATCATTTTCTTTAACATCATAATATAAAGTTAAAATCGTTTTTGTTATAATATTTTACATTATGTGTGGTAATGACTAGAATGTATTGTATTCTTTTAATAATTATTTGTATTACTTATTTTCGCATGTCTGCTGTGTAATTTAAATTTTGACCATAATTTTGATTATTATGTGTTTTTACGACTACTAATTATGTTTTCATTCATAATAATTATTTTGATTATTTATTATTATAAAATATCCACAAGAACTCTTCTTATAAAATTAAATAATGATATTACATTAAATATGATTATCTCTTAAATTAGATATTATATATTCTAAAATATTTTATTTTTATGTTTTAGTTAAATATACATGTAGGTAACACATCATTAGTAGACCAAGTCGAATGGGACATGGGCGAAAAAGATAATTCTCCTGAACAATTTGCCATGAAATTATGTGCAGAACTTGGTTTGGGAGGAGAATTTGTAACGGCCATTGCCTACTCCATTAGAGGACAACTAAGCTGGCATCAGCGTACCTATGCTTTTAGGTAAGTTTCTTGAATTGCACCTACAACTTAATCTTTTTTTTTTATAAATGTTGTTATGTTTAGCGAGGCACCATTATCAGTTGTTGAGACTCCGTTTAGACCTCCATCAGATGCTGACCAATGGAGTCCATTTTTAGAGACATTAACTGATGCAGAAATGGAGAAAAAGATAAGAGATCAAGACAGAAACACTAGGCAAGAATCTAATAAACACTTAATAATTTTTTACCATTTTACATTATTTAAAAATACAAAGTTATTGCAATATTGTACCCTCTCTGTCAAATTTTTATTGATAAAATAAAAATATCAGCGTTTGGGTACACTGTACATATTTCATAAGAAAAATTGATTTATCTTTATATTAGCATTTTAATTTCTAATAACTACGAAGTTATGTCTTGCATTACTAATCACAAAACTTATATCAATTTCAGACGTATGCGGCGATTGGCTAACACGACACCAGGATGGTAATAAGAATCATTATTAAGTATTTTAAATAGTAAGTAATAAGAAAAATCCCCACTATGACAGTATGACACTAACATAAATGACGTATGACAAAGATATAATTTACTAGCGTTTGATTTTTTGTACATTGTCTTGTGTATGTGTGTTTGTGCGAGTTAAAGAATTTTAACAATTTAATTAATAATAATAATAATAATAAATTATAGTTTTGTATTTGTATTAAAACATTATTAACAATTTATCAACTAAAGTAATTTTACATTTCATTTCACATTAATAAATTACAGACAAATTATTTTAAATCTATATTTCAAAATTGTTATTTCAATTTTGTAAGTTGAGTAAAATCGTATTAAAGACCCTTCGATATCAAGTTTTATTTATTTGTTTAATATTAACTAAATGTAGTTAAAACGCATACCATTTGCAGTTGGTATAAAACATTCAATTTTTTTATAACCATAATATAATAATTGTTATACAGTAATAAATAAAAATTTGGTTTAATTTCATGATCAATATATTTTAATCTATTCAAATTAGTTCTCGGAATCTGTGCAGTTATAATCATATTATTTGATTTTTTTCTAATAAAATACTATTTCAGCATTAACTTCATAAATATTTTCCAAAATATTGTACAATAGTACGTAATTTGAGTGGCTTTGTGTTTAAATGGTAAGTACAAAGTTATCTAATTTCCGACAATTTATAAAACTTTAATGTATAGTCTAACTATACGTCATTAAATTTAAAACATTTATTTGAATTTTACCATGAACTCAATAGTATAATATATTATAAAAATGATGTATCATATGTCATTGTTTGTTGTCTTTTAGAACAATATTATTGGCGTTGAAAATTAAATTATATAAATAATACAAATTTAACCATTACCATGTTAATTAACACATTTTATTATCCAACAGTACACAATACAAAATTTTGTTTAAGAAAAATCACACACAAAAAAAAAAAAGTTGTATTTTATACCTAATAAGTAAATAATTTAATCTTAAATAATATTTTATTTTAGTATCACACTTATTAAAATGATGAAATACAAAATTGTTTTCTTCTTACAACTATTTAAAATTAGAACGTAATACAATGTAATTTTGAACTTATAATAATTAATTTTTTTTTTTTTTTTTAATTTTATTTGTTTGGCAGTAAATTAACTCGCCTTCCGTGAGGCCATGTACAAAGAGCCATGTTCAATCATAATTCCATTTCATCATCTTCGACAGCAACACAACTGCAAATTATTTATATTAAAATTGTATACATTTTATATTTATTTATATAAAAAACATTTATAATAATAAAACTTTAAGTTATATATAATAATATTCAATGTTTTATTCATACATATACGAGTATATAATTTATATTAATACCACAAAATGCTAAAATAATTTAATACTAACAATAACAACTTCCATCTTAATGCTTACTATTAATTTTCTTTCCTTTTTTGATCAAGAGTTCAATAAACCTTTTAAATTGAAATTATAAAATCGCAAAAAAATACTCGTTGCCAAAAAAAACAAATTCACTGCTATTCAACAGGTCGATACAAATAAAGTTGATTACGGCAAACATGCACATAAGAAAAAGGACTTCGAAGTATGGTAATAAAAGTGGTCTGAATTTTTTACATCCGCCAGAATGAGCTTTGAACAGTAGTGATATCGTTTTTATATGTACAACATAGGACTTTATTGTTTTTACATAATTATTTAAACTGTTAAATTTATGAATAATGATTATAAAATATAATTTAAAGACTAGGATATCCTTGATCAAATTAATGTATTTCTAAGATTATACGACTTTATAATCAGATATATATATTTTTAGACTCTGAGCGAAGCGAAGCATGTATTGGTTTTACAATGATGTGTCTTTTTTATTTTATATGTAGACATATATACTACCCGAAATAATGCTCTGATTTTCACAAATAGCATATATTTCCGATTAGAAAGTTGATATAGTTGGTACTTTATTTAAGTCATTTTTCGAATTTCTCAAACTTGCGATAGAAAAAACGACAAAAAAATGATGAAAAAAACTGCATATTTCAAGAAAACTGAGAAAACAAGAATTTGAATTCAATATTTCACTATAACTCAGTCAATTTTGAAGTTAGAGGCATGAAAATTTTATTGAGTTTTCATATAGGTACTATATATATGTGATAAAATTTTGGAACCGTTACGTTAATTTTTCTACAAAATATAGGACTTTGAATATTTCTTAAAATTCTCGTTTTAATGTATATAAAATAATGTTTGATAAAATTGGCAATTTTAGGCATGGGGTCTGAAAATTTATTAAAGTGTTAAAATTTGGCGTTTTAACTATTTAATAAAGAATGTCAAAATTTTAATCAATACCTACATTATCTGACTAATTGTTTTTTTTTTTTAATGTGATGGTTTATCATTGCATTCAAATTTTAATCAAAATTCAACACTATACTCTTCATACATGTATCTCTTCTAATTTATTTTTTTATACTTTAAACAGCTATATATAAAAAAAAAATTTAAATGTAATATTGACAATTGGAACTAAGTTGTAAAATATTGAAATATAATAAGAACCCATATAAATACTTTAAATATTGATTTTACTTAAATTTCAATTTTAAAAACCGATAAAAAAAAATTGATAATTGAGATTTTTATAATATTAAATACATAAATATATAAAATATGCTTCAATAAAATTTTCAAAATTTTTGTCTTTTTTATAAATCATTATTGTAAAAGTATTGATAAATAATTAGAAGAATACTTATATGGATTCTTAGTTTTTTGATTACACTAAAAATTTCAACTTTAAACACTAATATTTGAATTTGCATCAAACTAAATAATTTTCTTTAAACCAAAAATAAATTATAAAAAAGTTGAAATATGTATTTCTTAACATATTTTAAAGTAATTCCCTATTATTTAATAATTATTTACCTAATACCAATCACTTATCTTTTTTTTAATATAAGAGTTTATACTTTAGATAACCTTGATGAAAACATTCACTGTTGAAAATTAATTATCAAAACGCCTGGTTTGGAAATTGTTTATAATTAATTTGATTTTGAACCAAATATTCTAAATTCAATTTGTTCTACTTTTAAACTCTAGTTTGCTATGAACATCATATCATTATAAAGAAACCACTCATTTTTTGCTTTTAGGGATCAGAATTAACAACAAATGTGAGTACCTCGTAGTCTTGTAATTATGTGGATATTTACTTTCCATAATTTGTAATAAAAATGTTAATATACTAAAGATACAAAATAATAGCAAAATTAATATCTACATAAGATAGATTATAAGCAGGGTTCGGGACTTAAAGCACTTAAAATCATCAAAATAAGCGCTTATAAAAGCGCCTAAAAACTTCAAAATAAGCATTCAAATAAGCACTTCAAAACATTAAAATAAAAAGTAAGATGCTAAAATTTTACTGAAAGTAATAAAATTTATTACTAAATTTTAGTAATAAAAAAATTTTTTTTCTAAAACTGCAAATTTTGTAGATAAATATAAAAACTTTATATTATAATTTTTTTTTCATATTAAAATTACAAATTTAATAATTAAATAATAGGTAATCTACTATTATTGTGTTTCTTATTATATGTCAGGAATTAATACGAGTATTTATAGTTTGTTTATCTAAAATAAAACGTAATTAAATTATTACAGTGTTAGAATAATTTAATTACCCGTATCTACATAATGTGACTACAATAAGTACATAACGTTAAAAATAAAATAAGAAAATTAATAAATTAAGAGAATACTATTTGGGTACAATACATATTATATTGATGCACAATGGTAAAATTATTTTTTATATTGCCAACAAACATTAAAAAAAACCCCCAAATTTTTAGTATCATGCGTTGTTAAGTTGGAAATATGCAATTAAAATAAGAAAAGAGCGTGAAAAAGCATTTTTCGAATAAATCATTGAAATAAGCAAAAAAAAGCACTTTCAAATTTCATATTTGTAATTGTTGCAACGTGACATAAATTTCCATAGCACTCTGCTAGATTTAATGTCAATCTAAAAAAATAAGCAAATGCTTTAAGTCCCGAACCCTGATTATAAGAGATAATTTACCAACTATGTACTCATAGTTTCTAAACAAAAATATTATTACAAATTATAATGCATCTCAAATATCAATATTATTATAAAATATAGAGGTATTTCTGTATAAATTACTACAAGTAGATGAGTATAAATGCATATTTGATATTATTTTTTATATTACAATGTTCACTTACTTATCATCTTCAATAAACATTTCGTCTTGTTTATTTATTTCGTCTTCTTGTTCGTCAGTGATTTCTGTAATCACAACCGTGGATTCAGGTTCTTCAAAGTTTGAAAATGAATGTACAAATTCCATTACAGGTGTTGGTTTCCACACTACGACAGCGTTGGTTGGTCTTTTTCTAAAAAAAATGTATACTTAGCTGTTAGTAATTATAATCAGAATAATAGGTATAGAATTATAAACGTACACATTGAGTAGTGGGTGGGGTATGATGGAATCAATTTTGTTGAGCTTGCGTAATTCTTCACACATAACTAATGTTTGGGAATCTGCAGTTTTAGGAGTTTCATTGCCAATATTTGTTGTACTTTGGTTTTCTAAAGTCTGTAGAAAACAAAAAATACAATTTACATATTTTAATTTTAATTTTAATACAAATTTACATACATCCATTTCACCAGAATTACTACTGATCCAATAATTTTGAGTTTTGTATTCACTACTAATGTGCATGTCTCGTAAACTAGCTGATACTTTTTCTTCTGTAATGCGCATTTTTGGTGGCTGGGGAAGTCTAACAATATCAAAACATAATAATTTATTCTAAATAATATTAGTATTAATCTTAAATACTTTTAAGGTTATTATACTGAATTATTCAATACCTAATACCTAGTATTACATAGTATACATGCGTATTACTTACTCAGCATCCAAATCAATTTTTCGTTTTGGCACGGATCCAAAATTATTTGAATGGTATGTGGATGTGTCCAGAGGTAGTGGGTTGCTGGAACCTGTGAACCTGAAACAAAAAAATAAACAAAATATGTTGATTAAATTATTGTAAGTAATTGTATAGGTAATTATTGTAAGTAGGTACACACTTCATGATGTTCATGCTATTGGTGTTAGCCCAACTATACGTAGGTGGTGACGCTGATGAAAAAGTATATGGAAATTGTTGGTAGTCAGGAGTGAACGCCGAGAAGCTCGACGATTGTAAGTTGTTAAATTGCATGTTGAACGGAGCGGGCGGTGGAGGCGATGGCGGTATAGATGGCTGACTGCTAACCATCGCATCCGATGAATATCCTCTTTTGAACATTGTCGAACCGGTATGTTTAGAATATGGAGAGAAACGTCCGATATTTTTATTCTTGTGGATAAACGTTGTTGGTTTACCTACGTATGGGACGAATGTTACATTCCCGGTAGCAACGTCAGAACGCAGACGGTTAACGCCGTCGCTGCTACCACCGTGGCAGCAGCTTTTTACGGTTTCGTCCTTTTCGATTTCGTTATTTTTAGTATAAGAATATTAAAAATAAATTTAGAAATCCACATCCAACAAAATCATACCTGTGACGTTTTGTTTCGACACGCTGTAGCGTTGTGTAAACAAAGGTATCTTTCTGGAGTTGCGTTCAAAACTCAAACGAGTCGAATAGTCAATGAACAAAACAAAAATGAAAATACGTGTAACAATACATAAAACTCGTAAAAATAATCGTTTACGGATTCACCAAGAAACCTAGGTGGAATTATTACCCAATATTAATAATGATTTTATTAATATTATAATATAATAATAAAAATAAATATTGTTAATAATAATAATAAGTAATAAGTTCTTAATTTCCGACCGCGACGTAGTCTTTGTTATCAACAAGGTTTATCAGTAAAATTCGTGTGATATCATTAACCATGGTCATTATTGAAGTAGATACTATAAATGTAACGCTGGTATCTAGATTTTTCTAGATCATTCTATATAGACTTATTAGACTTCAGGAACTTCATTCTAGAATTTTCTTTGATGTTAAAAAGTCAGTCTTATAAATTATAATAACTTATTAATTTATTATATTTAGCCAATTAGGTGTCAGATGTTTGTACATAATATTCTTATATTCTTTCTACATTTATGAAATTATTTCAAATTATATTTCTCTAATATCGTAATAATTAATATCAAACCTTAAAAATATTTAAATTTTTTTAGATTTGAGCGGAGCGAAGAATGTATCGGTTTTACAATGATGTGTGTCTTTATGTTTTTATGTCTGAAGACACTTTTACTACTCGAAAAAATGCTCCGATTTTCACGAATGTTAAATGTTTTCGATTGCAAATTGGATGTTTAGTTTGTACTTTATTAAGGTCATTTTTTGAATTTCTCAAAATTGACCCCATGGCAAACAAAAAAAGGACGAAAAAAGGACATTTCCTTCGACGAATTTGATTCATAAGCTAAATTTGTTTATAGTAGTAACCATAGTGGTAATATAAATATTATTTTTACTAATAACAACTAAAATAATAATATTGAAACTAATAGCAACCATCTATAAACAGAAATTTCCATAGTAAATCTTATATTTCGTTGAGCACCTCCCTAGGGTTGGCCATATCATAGATCATAGATCAAAGACTTAGGTCTATAATGAGAATTAACGAAATGAGAACCATTCGGTGATATACTGATATATACATAATATTGTTGGGTGATTTTTTCCAATTCTCTATAGAATTAGCTAGATGGCAAAATGAAAAAAATGGATTTTTTGACGAAAACTGAAATTTCGACGAATTCGATTTCAATATTTTACGATAACTAAGGCAATTTTGAAGTTAGAGACTTAAAAATTATATTGGGTATTCACACGATGTAGAGAAGATAAGGTGACAGCCACTCCGACCAAATTAGTGGGTCTAAAAATTACGGCATTTTGGTAGTACAATTTTGTCACCGGACACCCAGGCAGCGCCTACCATTCGACCGGAGGCCGATTTTTATATGAAATTAATAGAGATTTTTTTACATATTTTTATTTATTATTTTATAATTTATAATTAAAAAATATCATGTTTCTATCATATTTATTGCTATATTATAAGTAATTTAATTTGTATTCAAAAATATAGATTATATTTTATTTTAAAAACCACATACGTTTATGTATCACATAATATGTATTATTATTTTAATTCCCATTTGGCTATTTCTTAAAAGACGTTTTGGTTAAAAGTTGACTATCCTTGTATAACCATTTATACAATAATATACGCATTATAATATTTATAATACGTAATATAATATAATAATTATAATATTACATCGTGTAGAGTACAAGAAAAAAATTGTGCTCAAATAGTACCTACACTTCTCTTTTCCTAATGCACACAAATACATTTTCAGTTTATTGGTTTTAACTAATTGACTTAATGTAGAAAACTTAGTTTAATTCAAGGACATTTTTTCATTTAGTACTAAAACTAATACCTTTATGGCTTTATTCATTATATTTTTCTCAGAATTCATTGACCCTTTCACCATGTATAAAGTATAATAATAAATAATCAATATTGGATCAATATTTTACATTAGCAGCACGCAGAAGGGCTGAAGGGCTAAAATAATGAAGTCAATAATATTATCTTGAACAAAGAGTAGTTCAGATTTCAGAATAAATTTAATACCGTTAAAAAACACATTTTACATAACTTAAAAATTAATACAATAATTACTTATTACTTAATAAAACTATACTAATAATAAAAATTACAAATAAAGAATAATTAATTAAAAAAATAATTAAAAACGTTATTCATCCTGAATTCCTGACATATTTTCAGTATAGAAATATAGGCCTCCGGGCGAATGGTGGCGCCTCCCGGATAGCGAATTTGAACTACCAAAATATCTAAAAAAATAGACCCGAAATTTTTACTGATAAAAGGTCGAGTGATGTCACCTTATTTTCTCTATATCGTGCGTATTCACATAAATCATATATAAAATATAATATATATATGTGGTAAAATTTTTCCAAAAAATATAGGACGTTAAATATTTCGTAAAATTCTCGTCTTTAGGTATATACACGTATAATGTTTGATAAAATTGGCAATTTTTGGCATCAAGGTCTGAAAATTTTACTGAAGTATATTTTTTATTAACATAAAAATCCTTAGGCTCAATTTTTTTTACAGCCGTTTAAATTTGATATTTTTAGTAAATCGAAAATGTTATGAAAAAAAAGACGAAAAAACGGCATTATATGACGGAGGAACTTCACTCAGAATTGTTTTTTCGAATGAAATGGTTTGCCATTGCATTCAAATTATAATTAAAATTAAACACTATGATTGCACACCTGTATCCCTTCCCTTACTTTTATATATATATAGTTTATTCTAGGCAATTTAAACCCACAGCCGCTTTTACTACATCCCTCCACATTTCCAAATGCATTGCCAACTCTTTTCCATTCAATAGTCCTAATACTTTTAGATCGTTTTTGACTCGGTCCTCCCATCGTTGTTTTACTTTTCCTCTAGGTAGTTTTTTACTACATCCCTCCATATTTCCAAATGCATTGCCAACTCTTTTCCATTCAATAGTCCTAATACTTTTAGATCGTTTTTGACTCGGTCCTCCCATCGTTGTTTTACTTTTCCTCTAGGTAGTTTTTTACTAGATCTCAATTTTATAAATATCCGTCGTAAGTTGGTCTTCACATCCTATGCTCTCCCCATACGTGTCTAGCCCACCATACTATTTTGTAATCATTGAATAGAATAGGAAGTTCTCTGTTCGACTTTAATACGTAGCCTGCACGTTTATCATTTTTTTCTTTGGTCCAAAATATTCTTAACAAAATTTTACTTTTGAATATTATTAATTTGCTTTCGTCAAATTCGGTCGACGCCCATGCCCCCCCCCCCCACGCAGGCATAAAGTAGTAAACTAATAACTATAAATAATAATATAATATACCTACCTGTAATATGAGTGTATTTCAATCACATACCTACCTATTAAGTTAAACCAGGATCAATTGTTGAACGTTGAACCAAGTTCTGCTGATCTAGAGTTAAACCGAGAATTGTAAAACTGGCCCTTATTGTATTAAAATATACAATTATTTACATAGGTGGGTATATCGTATACTTATTCGTGATTTCCATCAAATATTGACGTACAATTTTTCAGTCAGTTATGATTTGTCCATTTGCGCAATTAGCACTAAAATCATATATCCCTATAAAGTCCCCCCTCCCCATAAAATTTATATAAAATTAATCCAAAATATGGGAAAAGTATTTCTCTTTTATATCTATAATACAAATTATAATTATAAAAATGTACAATGATTACAAAAGCAACTTTATTTCTCGATATTCTTTCGTATAAAGTTCAAAAACATCATCTTTATTCAAAATATCATTAGATACATCACGTTCTATATAACATGATAGTGACAAATTAGTGATAAAAAAAAAAAATACGATTGGGTGAGGTTAATTAAATTATAAAATTATATAGATTTGAACAATATTAATATTATATTATATTTTATAAACATGAACAGACAATTAATAGAATTACGAGCAAAATATTGTCAGATTTTGGTATTTACTATTTAAGTGACTCATTTAGGGGTTTATGAGCATTTATATTTAACCAGTCGCCATTCAACCTCCACATATAACTCTGGAATCGCCGACTCCACCGCATAACTCTGGAACCGCTGCTGCCGCATATATAGTTATAAATTTATTAGTTTATCAATTTATTATTTTAAAAAATATAATCGTTTTTATTTGTTATAATACATATATAAAATAATTTACAAGTATTTGCAATGTTGTATTATCCTTTTCAATGCCATTGACGCATATATATATTATTATATTTCTCAGGGGGTACTAAAATGTTATTAATGCTCATGCCTCCATAGGTGGGTTTCCACTAAAAATATGATGAATATGATACCTATCATATATGTGAATATGATAGTTCACAGTTTGTTTTATTTCGTTTTATATTGGTTATCATTTATGGCCGTGTACACGAAAATTGTTGAACTAGATATCCAACAACGTGGTAACATGGTTTAACGTGTGGTGAGAAAGTATAACCACTAAGGTATACCAAGAGGTTACCACCTATACCAACCAATCACAGAATAAGATTTTTATGCACGTACACGTGAACGTATGTAGTGGAAAACTGGAAACCCGCCTTATGGCTATTACCTGTGTCCCGTATTATTTTCACTCATAATCACACTACACAGATCACGTTTGTTTTGCTTTTGTTTTGTAATGCGTACGTGTATTGCGTTTGGCTAAGACTTATGTCGCGTACAAAAATGTACTCTTATATAAATTGTTTATTTTACTTATAATATATTATATGTGTTTATTACTTTTGTTTTAAAAATTATAATATTCTACATCATGTCTCGTAAAATAATAATTGATGAAAAAATAATGGAAATAGCTTAGATGAAATATTAGAAAATGATGAGTACCATACACAAAAAAATGTATATGTTTTTATTTATTTTTTGATATAATTTAATTACCAAATTGTAAAATTTCATAAAAATTAAAAATATAGTCGTCAGTCGTGTTAGTCATATGTTGTAAAATTAGTAAAAATATATTATTTATTTAATTTCTTCGAATATCGATAAATGTTGAGAAACCCTGGCCGTACAATTATTAAAATATGCCAATAACTAATTAGTAAATTAATTATTTAAATTTTTTTTTTTTTTTTTTTTTTGTTCAAAATTATTTATTATTTAGAATGCATTGAATAAATCGAAAAAATATGAAAATTTCAACAAAAAAAACCTCGGCCTGTCAATGTAAAATAATGTTTATGTGTTTGGCATTGAAAGGGAAAGAGTTCTCCATAATCGAGGATAAGTCGGACTGAAGAAGTTGATTGGTGATGGTGGGACTAGGTGGTGAACCTACATGCAATATGCGTTAATTACGTATCTGCAATATCACCAATGCAATCCATTTTACATTTGATTTGACGTTAGCTCCACTTGGCGTCTCAAATAACTTTTCAACAGTGTGAAAATAAAAACAAAAGTTTAAAAAAAGATAAAAACAATTTATAAAATAAAAATATAGTTTTTATTTATTACAAAAATTAATAAAATATACAATATAAAATTACACTGAAAGAAATTTAAACACAGTTTTAACTTTACCCGAGATATTTAAAAGTCAAAAAGACCGTCTCAAAGAACTTTTCAACAGTGTGAAAATAAAAACAAAAGTTTAAAAGATAAAAACAATTTATAAAATAAAAATATAGTTTTTATTTATTACAAAAATTAATAAAATATACAATATAAAATTACACTGAAAGAAATTTAAACACAGTTTTGTCAGTTTTAACTTTACCCGAGATATTTAAAAGTATTCTTAACCCTTAACTTGGTAATTTGGTATTGTATCTAAGGAGATATATACACTTTGTAATATTTAAAAATATACAGTGATTAATTATTTAATTTTTTCCCCTTAATATATTAATATATTGTCATAGCGTAGGTTAACAGTTTATATTTGTTTTTGTTCTATTTGGTTTTTGGAGAATCTTAAATTTTTCATAGTTTTGAATCAAGTATCGAGATCCATTATTCAGACATCGTGATTCAGACGTATTATTTCAATATAGATATTTATATATTATCAAATTAGTCTTAGTTGTTGAAATTTAAATCATAAACATAACATTGACACAACACATACGAACGAAATATAGAACACGAACGAGGCACGAACACCAAGTAGTGGAAGAGGAATATATTAATGGAA
>JAIUCT010000013.1:9881350-9945901 GCA_021307375.1 Tetraneura akinire | reverse complement strand
AATAAAAGAAATTTCAACTTCAACTCCTGTTATGAAATGGAAGAAAAAATCTAAAGTTACAATTTTATTTTTATATCAGTTTTAAGAAGAAATATTTAGTGTGATCGAAAATCCAAGATATTTCATATGAATTCTTATAATTTCTTGATATTTTTTCCTTAATGATTAATAAAATTGGCAATTTTAGTTATAAGGTCCGAACATTTTTTTGAAGATTCCACATATTGCTTAAAATATTAGTGAAATAATAAAAAATTTCCAGGCAACATTATTTTTTATAATTCAAATTTTAGTGAAATCGATAATTTATGGTAATTGTATGGATTATCATTTCTCAATAATTTTTATAATGACAATGCCCGACCTCACACGGCAAAACGCACTCAAGAACTCCTTGACTCATTCAAATGGGAAGTTTTCCCTCATCCACCCTATAGTCCCGATCTAGCACCAAGCGATTTTCACTTGTTTCCAAGGATGAAAACGATGAAAAGGATGAAACACAGCGCTTTGACGACGATGAGGAGCTCCGGGTGTGCTTCACAGAATGGCTGAAATCACAGGCGGCAAATTTCTACGACGACGGAATTTCAAATCTTGTTCACCGCTACGATAAATGCCTAAATTTGTTTGGTGATTATGTAGAAAAGTAGTATAGAAGTTGCTCTTTCAGATGTATATAATAAAATTATAATCTTGTACTTGATGTTTTTTTAATTCCAAAACGTTCCTTACTTTCTGAATAGCCCTCGTATATCTTTAGAGGATTACGAACACGGTGAAAATGTATGGTCGCATTTCAATTGTAATATTCTAGGAGAATACAGTGACCTGTATTTAAAAGTTGATGTCTTGTTTGTTGGCCGACGTTTTTGAAAATTTTCGTGATATCTGTTTAAAAACATATAAGCTCGATCTAGCATTTTATTATACAGCGCCAGGGTTCAGCTTTGACTGTATGCTCAAATATACATCTATATAGCTTGAACTTCTCTCAGACTATGAAATGTTACTGATGTTTGAAAAAGGTATAAAACTCGTATTTTAATATTATTTAACATACGAGTATATTAATTATTTATCAGGTATTCGTGGTCTGACTCAGGCAAGCATGCATTATGCAAAGGCTAATAATTATACAACACCAGATTTTGATCCAACAAAACCTAAATCATGGATAATTTATCAAGACTGTTAGTATGTTTATATATTTATTTATTTATTAAGTATCTAATTTAAATTGTTTATATTTTTTTGTAGGTAATAACTTGTACGAAGAGGCAATGTTCCAGTTCATGCCATACAGTGGTTTTAAATGGAGTGAGCCGACACTCGACAGATAAATGAATTGACCGGTACTTCGTCTATTGGTCGCATATACGAAGTTGACATTACATATCCAAAGGAACTTCATGATGATCATAACGATTTACCATTCCTACCCAACAATAGTGTTCCCGACGATTCAAGGGAATGTAAATTGATGGCTACATTTGAAAAAAAAAACGATACGTTGTACATTATCATAATCTACAGCACGCGATCGCTAACGGATTTATAGTTGAAAAAGTAAATATTTCTCTTATAATATTATATTATAAATTACTATATTATTTTTCATAATTTTAGGTACATAGAGTTATTGAATTCGATCAATCATGGCGATTGACTCTTCACAGAAAACAGACACCGAAGAAATAATATTAAACTCAATAAATATTCAAGAACAAAAAACAGACAACAACAATATTTATCCCACTCTACCATATAGCCATTATCAAACTCCAAGAAGGACAGTATAATAAAATTACACTATAAAAACTTGTACATCTTTTTAACTCACTCAATTCAAATTTTGCAATCAACACATCGATCTACATTCTACAAAATACAAAATGGACATCAAACAATTTATTATAATAGACTTCGAATTTGCCATGTTCCAAAGAATAAACAAAGTTTTAATTTCTGGTGCCATAGCAACAATCGACAACACTCCCACAAAATTAGAAGGCGCTCCACTCCTTCTACACAAAGCAGAAGGAAATATCAAACAAATATCGGAAAAAGGTATGCAATCTGTTATATACGGTGCTCAAAAATTTTTTAAACATAAACAAGATAAATTAACTCCTTTACTCAAACAAATACACCTTAGTTGTAATTCACAGATAAATAACTTATCCAAAGAAACAAATGGCGGTTAGCAGAATATATATCATTAAATACAGAAATGAGAAAGAAGGCGGTTAACGATTTTGAGATGGACTTTTACAAGTTAATGAATAAATCTGCGTTTGGTATGATACCATTTTATTTTATTTTTTATATTATTATTATTATTTTAGGTAAAACAATGTAGAGTATGCGTAAGAGGATAAAAATAGAGTTGGTCTCGGGTGAGCACAGACTACAGAAACTATTAATAAACCAACCTTCAAACATTCTACACCGTGTGGTAAAAATTTAGAGATCGTTTCGTTGGAGAACAAAATTATTGAATTTTGCAAACCTATATATATTGGATTCGCTGTTTTAGAAGTCAGCAAAACGTTAATGTACGATTACCATTACAACGTCATGAAATCACATTATAAAGATAACATTAGCCTCATGTATACAGATACAGGTATATTTATAATATATACCTACTATTTTTTTATAACATTTTATATTAATATGATATATTAACAAAAAATTTTTAATATTATGCTTTAGATTCATTAGTATATTATATACAAACAGATGATTTTTATACTGATCTAACTACCTACCCGATATTACTAAACCGTATGGATACATCAAATTTACCGCATGATCACCCATGTTACATAGCAGAACGACATAAAATACCAAGCTTCTTCTCTGATAAAAGGGATGAAAAAACTATATCAGAGTTTATTGCTCTTCGTGCCAAGTCTTACGCATCCACTATCAATGGAAAGTAAAAGATCAAGGCAAAAGGTATTCGTAAGCATGTAGTCAAAAACCATATGACACTAGAGACTAGAAGATCATAAAAAATGTTTATTCGGTGATCAAACATTGAATCTGTACACGGAAAATTATTTATTATTCAGGTACACAGAGTAATCAAATTTAAACAGTCTGCGTGGTTAGCAGAATATATATCGTTGTATACAGAGACAAGGAAAAAGGCGACAAATGATTTCGAGAACTTTTATAAGTTAATGAATAACGCTATATTTGATATGATGGAAAACAAAATAATAGAATTTTGTAAACCGATTTATATATGTTTTTGTGTTTTGGACGTATTAAAAACGTTAATGTACGATTACCACTATAACGTAATGAAATCACATTACAAAGATAACATTATCCTCATGTACACAGATACAGGTAATATAAAGATATATTTATTAGTAATATTTCGGTTTCAAAATGTTTAATTAACATTGTTGTCATTTTATAGTTTTAAAATATATTTTGGTCTTTGGCAAAGTAAATCATTAAATTCAATAATGTTTGGTGGATCATCTGATGGAACCCTTTTATCGTCTACAAAGCCAAAACAATGTCTGATAGTTGGAGAATGAATAGACCAAGAGGTTCTAGATATGCATGCAGTAAATTAGGATGGCTCGATAGCTTCTCCTTTGACAATTGGATAAAAAGTATTGCTATTCCTTATTTAAAAAAATTGCCTGGTAGAAAAATTTTAATAGGGGATAATTTATAAAGCCATATATCCATATATTGTGTAAAGATCACATTTTCATTTGTGTTTTTACCATGTAACTCTACTCATCTTACCCAGCCATTGGATGTGGAATTTTTCAGGCAATTAAAATGTCATTGGAGGAAGATACTTGAATCATAGAAAAAAGAAGGAAGAAATGAATGTTGTATACCAAAAGACTTCCTAATACTTTAATGAAAACAATAAATGAGAAATCTGCAGATAATTTAAAAGCTGGGAAAAATGCGGTATTTATCCTTTAAATAGGAATAAAGTCCTTAGTATGTTGCCCAAAGAGGATAATGATTAAAATATAACTGAAGATATAAATACTTTAATTAGAGATTTTCTTAAAACTATGAGGAATACCGAAACCAAAGTAATTCGCCAAAAAAGAAAGAAATTGAATGTCCTGCCAGGTCAAAGTGTTGAAGCCATAAATGATTCTGATTAAAACAATGGTGATTCAGATTGTGAATCACTAAACATAGACCATCCAGATAAAAATATTAATGATACTGATAATGTCACACATGCCGTAGTTTCTGATGTAGATGAAGATGTTTCTGATACTACCATAAAATGAGGCAACTTTGCACCGTATAGGGTAAAATTGCAGAAAAAAAAAAAAAGCTATTTCACCATAGACCTTATACTAATAGACGGAGCATGGGTGTAGTTTGAGTGGTCTTGCGTGAGTGCATTGCTCGGGTTGATCCGGTGATCTTTGCACATGCGCAGAACAAATTCAAGTTATGCACAATATTTTAAATGTTTCAGAAATTATGAATTTTTTTTTAGCTCTGTGCGTCAAAGGGGAGGCTATAATAACAATCCTACATCCAAACAATTTAATATATCGTATAAAAAATTATTAATTCATAATGAAATAAGTGACTCACAATATGGTAATTGCATTGCCATTTTAGACAATACCCAAATGTCTGTTGTAAATGTGGGACCTGATAATGTAGTAATTGAAAATGAAAACAACCACGATGAAATAAATTCAGTTTTACAAGACCATGATTATTATGAAGCTTTTAAAAGACTAACACCATATGTTGACGATGTAAGTCCTTATATTTCCGGATTTGTAGTAAAGACATTACAAAAGAAAATAAATTGCAAGACATGCCATATGTACTTTAATGATCAAGCAAATCACATATCATCACTTATAAAAGAAAAGGATAGAAATAATGCTCTAATAAAACCATCTAAAAATGTCATTGAAATTTGCCATATAGCAGAAAAAATATTTCGATCGCATAATGTATTTTTACCTAATATCAAACACAATATCATAAATGAAATAAAAAGAAATATTTATCAAAGAAACTTATTTGAAGAATTGAATGACCATTGTATAGGTCAACAATTATTTAATACTCATAAAGACCAAGTAATAGCTATTATAATAACAACTTATTTGAATATCAGATTTCACCATGCAGCAATGATAAAAGAAAAAAAAAACAAAGCATCTTTAAGAAAAAATATACAAAATTGATTTTATTTCGAAATGAGTGATTTTTTAAAATAATTATATAATTTTATTATTTTTTAATTTTAAACATTAAATTATTATTATACTTGTTTATAATTTTAAATTATTCAATGTAGGATGTCATCTAATGACTAACATTTGTTGTTTTCCCTCCAAAATTGATACGTTTGATAAAGATGTATCACAAGCGTGCAAAAACATCGACACTTAAAATACGTTCGGCAGACAAATTAAATTATTAAAAAAATCAGGTAATTACTTATTTACTGTATTATACATATTATAATAGTTAAGAATATGTATCATTTTAAGTATATTTATACTTTCTTTCTTAGTTATAACAGTTTTTGTAAAAAAAAATATCAAATTTTTTTATAACTTTGCACCATGATAAAATCGGTGCAAAGTAACACAAATGTCAATTTTATTTTTAGTACAAAAAAATAAAAATAAAAATACTCTATTAATTTTTATATTTTAGGATACCAAACGTACGTAAACGCACTATTGGAGTACGAAAGTATCTTAATTACACAAATGATACATTGAATAAATATTTGATGGATATTAAAAATAAAGTTAGAACTCAAAGAGATGCATCAAAATTTTATAATATTCCCCGCCGTACAATCAATTATAAATTAAATGATAAACATACATCTTATTATTATATAATATAATTATTATTAAAGGAGTTATGCATATTTAATGTAAGAAAAATGAAAAATTTGGTGCAAAGTTGCCTCATTTTACGGTACTTTAGTTATTCAAACATCTAAAGGTGATCCTACAGTTACAGATATCAGATGTCTTAAATATAAACCTGACTCATTTATACAATACAAATTAATGCATGATGACGAATGGAAGGATTTACCCCACAGACACAAAAAAAATTGGCACATTCCAAGTAAAAAGGTTATATAAAGATAGGATAAAAATTAAAAATGAGAAATTTGACCACCTACAACAGCATTATGATAATGTACCTCATGATATTACAAATAAAAGTAAAACTAAAAAATTATGAAGTTATAATTTTGATATAGTTTTTAAGTAATTAAAGGCTTTTAAAATGTATTATTAATTACATAATAAATGGTTAACAGTTATTTTACTTGTTAAGTTTGCTAAGATTTGTTGAATATTTTATTTTGTTTAAGTATGATGATTATTATAATCAAGTCAGACACTTTTTTTTTTATCTTTAAACATTAAAAATTGTATTTTTTAATATAATTTTTTTAAATAAGTATTATATTTTTTTTTTATTTTTAGAATTTGTTTAAGATTTTAAAATAATAATATTACAATAGTCTGAAATCATGTTATGTTCTTGAATATATTTTGTATAATTATGTTATGATAAAATATGAATTAGTTGTATGAATTATAAAAATGTTTTCCTTAAAAAAGGTTACAGTAAAACTTCGTATCTCAAAATTTTGTAAAAGCAAAAACTCGTAAGTCAAATTTCTATAACACAAAATAAAAATAATAATCTTTTTCTTTATTGAATTAAATTGACAATACAATTAATTAATATAATATAAAAAAAGTATGCAATTGTGAAATATTTAACCCTACAGTTTTTGTTTCTCCTGTAAAGTTTGATAAAAGTGACTTACGAGGTTTTACAATGAAACCGATGATATCAATCTAACTAGTGGTCTGTGAGGTAGAATCAGCAATTTAACAACTAATCTATGGAATCCATTGCTGAGTTAAAGAATAGTTTCAGAAAATGAGATTAACTTTTAATGACCCTAACCCAAAGGTTGTGTTAAATAGAACTAATCAATATAACAATAAATATGCAAATAAAGTGAATAGCATCACTAGTAAAGTCAATTTCTATCGGAGGAGAAAATCCTGGAACAAGCGGAACTCAACAAAATATATCAATTAATATTTCAGAATCTCTAAGCACACATACTTCAGCAAAATCCAACACCTCTTTACAAAAGTCACCTAAAGATATAATTCCAATCCCAAAGATATCAGGAATAACTAAACATGTATCTAAAACCGAGGAAAAACTGCAATATAACCTGAATCTCCTTATAAGCAAGAACTAGAAAAAATGAAATGTAAAAGTACTTCAGAGACTGTGTCAAAATTAAATTTAAACTCAAAATCTTTAAGAGAAATAATTTTCAGAATATTTTTAATCATTCCCCATTTTGCCCAACCGACTACCCTATATTATCCTACCACGAGGCAAAACATTTTTTTTTTTTTTTTTTTTTTTATGTAAAAACCAAGTGTTAAATGGCTGCTCAAATTATAAACATGGATGTTTATTGAATATACTCGTAATTATAAGAAGAAAGTTTTTGGGTTTTGAAAAGTTGGTGAAGTTCAATAGTTTAAAGGGTAAGAGCATCTATCACCTAGGGTCCCCATTTTACCCACCTCTCCCCTACAATACATATACTATAAATATAAAGAAAGATATTTTATTTTTATGTTAAAGAATTTAAATACTAATTTTTATTATATTACAAAATTTTAATAAATAAATTTTTTAATGTGTATGTGTATGTAATATATATTATATCATTTTATTTATTATATGATATTTAAGCATTATATATCATGAAGTAAATACTACTAAAGTTTTGAAACATGGCAATGTATTTCCAAAGATACAACTTAAATATACAAGAATTTGGCAATGTATCTTAAAAGTAAAAAACCGAAAGTCCAAAAATTTTTTTTATATTTTAGCATACTTATATTAGTGAGAAAAATATAACTTTAAAATTTTCACACTTTTGTTAACATAATGTTTGGTTGGTCACCCTGACTCTGACGGGTGACTGTTAAGGTAGGTCAGGGGTGACCGGCAGTAGCAGTATGCTGTGAACGTTTGACCGTCAATTACGTGTGTTGTTAGTTCTGTCTTTTAATATAACTATATTATTTAATAAAGTGCGTTATTACTATTTAAAGTGTGTGTAATTCGTCTTTGTTAATGTTTGTTGGTTGCCATTCGGGCATCAGACTTAGGTTAAATATAAATATTTAACACTTTCATTTATAGTCTTGCCAAGTTAAGGGTTAAACTACTAGTTTACTCAGCCGTTAGCTTATACAATAGGTATGTAAAAGACCGTCAACGACGTTTTGTCTTCAAGAAATACAAAATAATATCTAAAATAAAAAGTATCACATCACCTGTATCTAACACTACCCATATTTTTTTTTTATGACCAACCGGATGTTGATGATGACAGTAACTGGTCCATCGTTTACATCAATAGCCTACAAAATAATGATAAATGAATAGTGTCACACAATTTAAAATGTAATAAAATAAATTACCACTTTTTTAATTGCCTTATCCTTGTTCTCGTCAACATCTCAGTCCTGCAATAGTGAAATATAATCGTGGGTTCCTCCTAAACTTTCGTGATACGTCTAATAGATTCAAAATTAATTAATATTTCTTAAGCGAGTTTTAAAATGTAATTATTACCTTTACTTTGAACGTGTCACTGGAGAAAATACTATTTACCAATAATTGTTCTATGGCTAATGATTTATTTGACTGACAAAATTAAACATTTCTTTTGGGATGTTTCATGTAATATGTTTATCATGAACGCTTTTGATAAAATTGATTTTTCCTCAACACCAACGGTTTTTGTCCCTATATAGTGAAACGCAATTCCAAGTATTTTGATATTTCCAAGAGTTATTTAAAAACCATCTGAGCGATTATCTGAGTATTATATATGTTCTCGTAAATGCTCCACTCCATGTTTTGAATAGTCAATAGATCACTTCGGTTAAGTAATATTCTGTTTATAGCTTGAGTTAGTGATTCTACCACCAAAGCGTTTTCCCTGTTTTTGTCACAGAACTGTCATTATTGTTCATGGTTATTTGTCCGGTGTGTAGCGTGAGTGTTAACGTGAGCGTACACAAAAATGAATTGACACCAAATAAAACGGATATTGTTTTTGCAACTTGACTAGTGCGCGGGTCACACGCAGAAATGGTTCCCGAACGGAAAGATTGCTTTCTCCGCGATTTCCCCGTTTTTGTCACAGAACTGTCATTATTGTTCATGGTTATCCGACGATTTGTCCGGTGTAACGAGTATTATTGAGAGTATATAGTCCATTTGGGAAAATGTACGTTTCAATAAATGCAAGTGTTTTGATGGTGTAATAAATACACCATAACTTTGAATTTCTTTGTCGGGGCTCTAATTACACGATAAACTAATAAAATTTGCAGCGGATAACGAGTAATCGCCAACAATTTTACATCATATAAACACAAAACACGTATATCGTCATTATTTAATATTTATTAACACGTGAGCGTACACAAAAATGAATCGACACCGAATAAAACGGATATTGTTTTTGCAACTTGACTAGTGCGAGGCCCGTACGCGGGTCACACGCAGAAATGGTTCGCGAACGGAACGATTGCTTCGATCACAGCGGATAAAAATGAGCATTACGAGTCAAATGCCGTGGTTTAGATGTTCTCGCGTAATCGATAGGTCACTACATGCACTCTATAAAACGAAATTAATAAATTAAATTTTGAAAACTAATTTCTAAACGTTTTTTACTATAATATTATATTTACCCATCCAGATCTGCATCTACCCTGATTTTTAATTTCCATGATTGATGGACATATTTGAAAACGCATCGTATGGAGTAGTAAACATTTGACGGACGATCAATAGTTCAACATCCAAAAAGAAACAAAAGAATGAGTCGGCCGTTCGAGCGTAGCGTCGTAAACGCGTTCGGTAGCGGTAGGTCGGTGAGGCAGTGTGACCAACGTTTATACTAAAAAAGAAACAGAATGAGTCGGTCGTTCGAGCGCAGTGCCGTAAACGCGTGCGGTAGGTCGGTGAGGCAGTGTGACCAACGTTTACAAGACATTAGATAATATTATCAGTTTATTTATTTATGATAATATGTTCTATGATAAGACGGTTCTTACTTTATTAGAGTATTTTTTTATTTTAGTGCAACTTTTGTCTTCGTATAATATTTTAGTAAATTAAGTCATTAATGTTTTGTAGAAAATAAGGTTAATTTATATTTTTTAATCTTCATACAATGTTATTGTATGTTATACAATAATTACATTTACAATTACAATAATTATTGAATGTTATTTTATATTATTATATAATTTATATATAAAATGTTACATTTTTTTTTTTCAATTTGATTAGGTTTAGGTACATAATCGTTTGTTTGTAATCAAAAATTCAAAATAATATAATTGTAAGATTGAAGAAATTAAAAGCCAACTAGTGTAAAAGTATATATCAAATTATCAACGATACACACAGTTAAGATTAAGACGGAGTATAGGAAAATCTACTTTTATTTTTATGTCCGTATTTATTATATATAATTAGGTATGTAAGTTAAAAAATAAGTTTTAATCAATAAATAATATTATAATACAATTTGGATCTTTTTATTTTATGAAATATAACCTGTAACGAAGGAACTAGGAACAGAACGAGATCCTTTTAAAAAGGAACTTCCCCAACACTGAAAAGAACTACACATCTACATTAAATATTCGTTTCATGGACAGAAAGCGGAATCGGTGAATGAAAAACCTATGAAATACTGTTGAGTAAATACATATGTGACACAATAATAGACATGTAGTATCACCAACACCCATCCCTAATTTCTTACCACAGTAAAATATTTCAAGACAAACTAATTTTAAGAGCCATAAAATTCTCTCACTCTTTGGCAAAACCTTGTAATTAAAAATAATAATTAATTTTGTATAATTAAAAATAATAAATAAAAAAATTAATATAATTACCTTAATGTATAATTAAAATCAATAAAAAAAAAGTTTTATATATTTATTTAATTTGTATAATTAAAAAGAAAAAAGAAAAAAATAAATATAATTACCTTAATGTATAATTAAAATCAATAAATAAAAATGTTTATAATTACCTTACTGCATAATTAAAAATAATAAAAACTTGTATAATTCCCCATTTTGTATAATTAAATAAACATAAAAAAAAAAAGAATTGTATAATAATAATTATAATTATATAATTGTGTACTTCAATATATCTTGGAAAATCTCGAATCTACAACCCCAAAGTCTTTTCAACATTTGAAGCATATTAGTAACTATAATAACAAAGCTTTAAATACTCGAGCTAATTTTCCCTTATACTGTTTTTCTTTCTTTATAATTTTAATCAATTTTTTCTTTGTAAATTTTATTATATTTAAAATAACCTACAATTTTTTCGTTAATTAAAATTATTTTGTTAAAAATGTCTTCAAGTGAAGATGATGATATTATACTTTTATCTTGTGCATGCGTGTTTACAATGAAATCAATAATAGAAAAAGTAAAAACAAAAAAAAAAAAAAATGCCAATGGTGGATGACAACACAAGAAATTTTAATTTTTAAACTTGGGATAAAATTCTTGCGTGGATCTTTCAGTATCCTGCAGGCTGACACTAAATATCTGAGGAATACTTAATTATATAGTTACCAATTTTGAATTCTTTCATTTTTTATTTCTTAGTAATCTCAGAAACTATAAATTGGATTTTACTTCTGTTCATAGGAGCATATAAAAATATCAGTATTTAAATTAAACTTTATTGTTTTCAACGTGTATACTTACGCTATTATAATTATTTACAATACATAAAAAATTCAAGGTTGATAATTTGGAAATGATAGTACTAGAAATTACCAAGCACTCACCAAATTACTTATATGATTGCAATTTAAATATTGAAAATAACATTGAATAATACCATTTTGGTACTACATAATTTTAATCAAAATTTGTATTAATTTTGTTTTTTTTTATATAGGTATCATATTGCGGTCATCCTGTCTTGTGTGTATGTTGTACTTGTACCTGAGACTTAAAGGAAGTTAAGAAGAAGTATGCGTCACTTACACTCATTACATTATTTAAGAGATACATAAATAACAATCATTTATTATTTTTAACTTTAAAGATGTATTTATTAATAATTCAACACTTTTTAATTTTAATATTATTTTAATTACATAATTAATAGGTATTATAATATATTTTTTATAAACCTATATATTATAATGGATTAAAATTAAAATATAAATAATGTGTATTGTATAATTTTTATAAAAAAAAAAAAAACACAAATCAGAAAATTTAATAAAATACTTTTTAAAAGAATAATCATAAGTGCTTAATTTTATTATATAATTGTCAAATACTTATTTGTCTTCCTTAATTTTTGACACCAATTTAACTTATTAATAATTATTATACGAACATATAGATTTATGTTATCAAATTTTTATTTATTTATGAAATACATTTCATATATTATATTTACTCTTGACTCTTGTTATTACTTAACCGATATAATTTTAATTTACATTTATCATTGAACATTATTACATTAATATTATTAGTTAATAAAATATAAAAGACACAAAGTACCTATTGATTTTGAAAATTGTTATTGATAGTGCCTATGTAAATTATTGTTTAGAATTTAAATATTATTATTGGATTAATACTCGAACGATCTTCTCAGTTCTCATGCCTATAAATTAAAATAATAATATAGAATTTAATTATTTATCTATTTTATATGAATTTAATTTACTTGTATTATTTAATAAAAAATATATTATAATTTATGAATAGTTTTGAATTTATTATACATAAATTATATCAATTATAAGAATAGGAAATGAAATGAAATGAGTGTTACATATTTTTTTTTTATTTTTATATTTTTATATTTTTGTAATTTATATTGGGGACACTTTTTCATTATTTTCGTACTTCATATCGCAAGAAAAAATTACATAAACACTAATAATACATAAAAATACTTGTATTAATATACCTATATAAAAAAAAAAAAAAAAAAAAAAAATATGTATTATCAAGTTGATAATCCATCAATAAAAGTAATATTATTGACTTACATATAATTACATCTATAAATGCATACATTAATGTTTTAATAATAATTATACCCACCTATATTATCGGACTACTTCTAATTGAAATTCTGAAAATAAAATTTTTTTGTAATGTTTAATATAAAATATTAACGTGTTTATATGTTAAAGAATATAATTACGATTAGATAGTGAAATGATATTATTAATACGTGTTGGCTGTTACTAAATTGATTGGATATTTGGGTAATTAGTAGATTCAAGAAAATATATTGAACTTCTTCTTTTATAATGCATAAAAAATGTGTAATATCTAGATATTTACTTTTGTATGTGTACGGATCAGATTCAATTTGTGGCTCTTTTAAATCTAAAATATAAAATCAATTAGTTTATAATGTTAATTAATAATTATTCGTATGGAAAACACTCTGAGTAGGTATTAGAGTAATAATAACGGGAAAATAACAAAAACAAGCATTGTCAATTTATTTATTTTGAAACACTTTCACAGTAAGTTATAGGTACCTAACATACAATATTATAATTTGTAAATATCGACTAAAGAATTTTAATGTTTTAATTTTTGACATCAAATAATATAATATTAAATTAAAATGTAATAAAATAAATGTATTTATTAATTAATTTATATATGAATATATAATTTACATGTTTGATATTTTGTATAATTATATAATGGTTGGATTTCTGAAATTTAAAATTATAATTAATTATAATAATATTTTTAAATTAGCAATGCAAATAAGTATTGAAATTTATCATTTGGGCAATAGTTTAATATTATAATTACGCATTGAAACGATTCAATATCATTAGTGTAATGTATAATCTATAACCAGTACTTGAGATGATTGGAGAACGCTGGTGAAGCTCATGCAATATTTTTTCCTATTAATTCGTATTTCTACTAAATATTAAATCCCCTATAGTATTAGTACCTATATAAATTATATATATAAAAAATAAAGTCCTCAAATATAAAAAATAAAGTCTGATGGACGACAATTTTTTTTGAAAGTCTAACAGTTCTTCTATATTTCACTTTTCCCAATATTCGAGTACCGTTTATAATTTATTATATAGGTAATAAATGTTAAAAAGTTGATGTTTTTAGAACTCTTTTTGACTGTTATTAGGTAAGTTAGGTTATAGGTTAATTAGATAAATAACGTTATGCTCTCTACTCTTGTTGCATGTTGAATTTTATGTAGGTATGCATTACTTATTTTAATTATATTTAAAAAAATCCATCATTGTGCAGTTGTAGAGATGAATAAATATAACTTACTTAATGGATTCATTCTTCTCTTGTACATCAACTCTAACTCTCCTTTTTTTGGATAAACTAAATAAATTATACTTAAATTAAATCGAATATAAATGAGTACATGTGTAAGTACTCAAGAGTCTAGGTTATAGTTAGAATTAGAGTTTCTTAAATTAATTTATATTTCTAGGATAGTAGGATATATCATATCATGTATAGGTACTTATACTTGGTATTTCTACTAGATATAGGTACCTACTAATATTATATTGCTCTATTATATAATATAACTGCAACTTATTTATTTGAATTAATGAATATTTTCTTGAGTATTGGTTTAATTTTATGATACACCTACTCAATTATAATAATACATTTATTTATTTATATAAATATATGTAAGAAATAGTATCTAAATATAGGTTAATGTTGTATGTAAGAATAATATATTAATATATTATATAAATTTTTTTTCATAATATTAATATAATATTTACAGTTAAATTGATTAATAAAAATCGCTAAAAACATATTTGTATAGGTACCTAATTTATCATAAAAAATAACATTGATTTTTATATTATTGTAACACGATGAACTTACTTTTTAATATTTCATTAAAAAGTTCTAAAGGAAGTTTGCCGGATTCTAAATAAAATAAAATAATTTATTAAAATTTATCTATTATAAGAATATAAGATTACAGATATTTAATATAAAATATTAAGTACCTACATATAGGATATAGCTCGGGATATAGGTACCTAATTATTTATTTTATTAAACAAATTGCGTAGGTATGTAAATAATGGAAAAAATATAAATTTAAATGTAGAGTTACAAGAGCTAGATCTACATGACGTAGGTAATACGTTATTATATTACAAATTTATCATTACATATAACACATGGTTATTTAAAGTTATTAAAGTATCATTATGATTTATGACTTATGTAATTAAATATTAACTATTTATATTATAAATCATAACACAATAATATTTTAAATAATTTTTTACGATTACAAAATTGTAAAACAATTTTATTATAAATAATTTACCGTGATCATTTATTCTCATTTCATAATTATAACGTGTTTCGTTTGGATTCGGCAAACCTAAAATATTTTTTTAATTATAATTAATATTGTTTCATTATTAATGGAATTTTTTCTAAAATTACAAAGAAGAAATTATAGTAAATAATAGTAATTAATAGTACCTATTATGTCGAATGAATATTTATTAATGACATGATGTAATATTATATTAATGCATAATATACAGTGTATTTAGATATTTTAATAGGTACTTATATCCGTGAATTTTGAGAAATTTAAAAAATTGCCTAAATAATGTACCGATTACATCCACTTTCCAACTAGAAACATAATACCTATGTTATTCATGAAAATCGGAGCAAGACATAAAAACAAATAAATAAGACACACATCATTGTAAAACCGAAAAAATTTTTCGCTTCAATCAAATTTAAAACATATTTCAAATGTGGTGGTGCAAGTGCATTGTTTGCACAGGCCAATTTACGCCACTGCTGATTATGCTTACCTATACCTACCATAAGTCCATAGCCAAATTACAAAATATTGTGAAATGTTAATTTTTCTAGATATATCTGTGATATCATGTCTCTCCCCTAAAGTTTTGAAAATGGTCGTTCTGCAGTGTTCAAATACCATCCAGAGAAATGCTAAGAATTTGATATACCTATGTAATATGTATAATGTATTTACGATAGGTAAAAAAAAATTCGGATCATTGCAAATTTGCAAGTAGCAATATTTGTATTGTGAAAAAAACAATTCGACGAGAAAGATTATTATTAATTGTTTTGATCGTGGAATGTAAAGTAGGTAGGTATAAAATTCGGACTATAAAACGTTCGCATTCGTTTACATTTTATTCGGCATCTAATCTTGATATTTTAGATACATAATAATATATTATAAAAATATAAACCCACACCCTAATGCAGTAATACGCATTAACGTCTGCAGTCTTCTCATACAAACGTATGGTGAATGAGTAAATAAATCTGGAACATTCTGTTTATTAGTTAAAGTGTATAATATAAACAATTATTATAGGTAGGGACTAGATACTTATAAATTGACTTACTATTTTTGAAATAATTGAATTCCTCTTCAGTCAGTGATGTAATACCTATATCGTATTTATGTAAAATAATATATATTTTAATTGTTTATTTGTTATAATTTTTTATTAATATGAATCACGATAATATTTGATGAAGTTATTTTAATAAATGATTTTTTTCTAATTAATAAATATCCAAATAAATAAATAATAGATACACTTAAGTGGTAAGTACTTGGTAAAAGAACTAATTAGGTGTTTATGAACACTATATTCTTATGGATATAGTGTTATAATAACTATTATAACTACTAATATTAAATTATTAAATAACATCAATTTATAAAGTCAATTCTTGGTAAATTCGGTTTATTACGTGTAATCTAATAGAAAAATTTAAATATATTTAATAACGATTTTTAATTTCAAAAATAATTTTATAACATTAAATATTAAACATAATTAATATATACCTATACCTACATATATATTGTTACAGACTGTATACATGTGTAGATTGAATAATGGTAGTGGACGAAAATTATTGTGTTGTATATATTATACCTAATTATTAAGATTTAAAAGCAACGAAAATCAAAAATAAAAGATCCTGAACAAGCGTTTATTTAAATATTACAGTAGGTACCAATTTTACTTATTTTATTTATAAGTATTTTAATACTATACAGTTTGTATAAAATCATTGAAAATTTAAACAAAAAACAATCAAACACTTATGTAAATTCTAAATTTTTTAGTTACTTATTATTAAATAGGTAATTCAAATAAATTATGTTGAAAATATTGTTTTATGATTTTTCCATTCGTTTATCATTTTTAAATGGATTCCTGGTACTTAAGGATACTATAAGTCTATAATATTGAAAAATACGAAAAATAACCTAAATTAAGTAATAATAAAGAAGTCCAAATTTCTATTGGATGAGTAATCGGACCACTATTGCTACCTACAAAGCATCTTTTACATATTATAATATACAAATAAAATTAAAATAAATATATAATATTGTATAATCAATAAATTGTTCCTTGCTTTGTTCAAATATATATTACATAATATAAAATATATTTACCGTAATTATTTTTTATTACTAAATAGTTCCACGCGCTATTTTTTTTAGTAACTGAAAAATAACATCCAAAAAATATTGTTTTAAAATTAATTAACTAGGTACCTAATACCTAAATAAAGGTTTCATTATATATTTATTCAGAATTCAGATAAATAATTCATGTCGCTGTTTTATAAAATAATTATCTAGGTATACTTTATGGATAATATTTCTAGAAATATTTTGTAGTCTTATAATTTATAATATAATATTATTTATTATGGATGAATAAAATCATAAAAATATATTTCTGCAACGGCTAATATATAAAAATGATATAAATATTGACTAATAAGATATGATAAGAGTATATAATGTAACAAAATATTAAAACGTAATATTTACGTTCATTATGGCGATTTTCATAAAGTTCCCAAGTCTCATCCAATTGTGGATAAACTGAAATAAAAATATTATATAAAATAAAGCTTTTCCACTGATTAGAAATAGTTTATTGTTAGATAGTTTTGTGTAACATTTTTTAAGTTTAATTATGAAAGTTTATAAATTTTGTATGTGTACATTATATTTTATTCTATATACTCTTACATTATTTATATACAGAAGAAAGTGAATAAAATGTTTTCACTATTTTATTTTAATTTATAATAAATAAAATCTAAATATTTAAATATAAACACCATTTTTAGTACTATACATTATATTATTATTTATATATTTAAAAGTATTTACGATTCTTTATATATATGAATATATCTTCACGTTCAGGTAATCGTTCTAAAATTGCAGTAAATAATTAGTCTTTATTCATATAAACTAAATAGGTAATTAATAAATAATAATTAAATTAAATATACTAAAGTAATTGATTTTTGAATATATTTTATTTTAAGAATATTATAATTATTAGGTGAAAAGAAAAGCTAATACTGCTGTGCGTATGTTACAGCATACAGGTCTAAATAGAATGGCGTGTTGAATTTTGATTAAAATTTGAATGCAGTGATAAATCATTACGTTCGAAAAACGATTTTGATCCAAGTTCATCAGATAAAATATATAGCCTACCTATTGATTAATATTTTCACATTTATCAGTCTCTACCGTTTAATATAAATGATTTATCATAAAACCCATAAATGAGTCACCTAAATACCCAAATCTGACACTGACAGTACTTAAGACTTACCTAACTCAAAACTGTATTTCCGAATGTATAATGATTTTTCATTCAAATTTTTATCAAAATATCCTCTTTAGACCCGTATCCCTTCACAGTAGTATAAATTTTATTTTCAAAACTTTTTGATTTCGTCGATGTTTTATTATGGTAACCATATGATAGTCCAAATCTTTAATTTTCTGCAATGTTAGATTATTAGTGATTGTAGTTAGTAGCGAAATGTGTAACTACACCACGTAGCCACTCAAACAATTTTAGATGGATATTACGACTATTACGAGTATAAAGTTATATTTAATATTTTAATTTATCATTTTATCAAGAATTATCCTAAACAACATATTATTAGATATCTTTATTATTATATGTTGAGCACGCAATTTGGACCTGCATAAAAAGAATCGCGAATGCAATTTTGACTCGTAAAAAAATCGAGCACGTTTATATTATATTGTTTTTTTCCACACGAAATTCGGTTGCAGCTATAAATATCAATGAGTTAAAAGTGACTTACTTAATGTTTTCATTCTTTTTGTATAGTTTGTATACGATTCAGACAAAAATGGAAACACTAGATAAATTAAAGACAAATTTATCAAATATTATAAAAGAATAATTTTATACAAATGAATAATTTAATGGCAAATATATTTTAAAAATATTATCTTTAACGTGTTGATGGAATTATTTGTGTGTAATAATAATACCTATAAGACGACTCGTTAGATTAGTCAACAAACTCACCGCGTCGAAAATAGTTAAATTCTTCTTCCGTCAAAGTATCAATTTTATCTAAATAATTGGTATAAGTGCATAAAAATAATTTCTTGTAGAAATATAGTTTAATATTATTTTACACTGTAAGGTGTACAAAATGTTAGATGACGACCTTTAAAGAAATATTTGAGTTGCACTTTTTAATTTTTGATACTAATAATACAGTAAATAAATAATTATTATAATATTTTATATTTTTATTATTATAAGTAAAAATGTCCTGAAAAGTGTTAATATGGTAAAGTTTTCTAAATTTTTATTCATTAGATAAAATATTAACCGCGTATTAATATAATAGAACATTATGCTTGTTTAATCTATATTAAAATTAAATTTCTCTTTATTCATACAGAATATTCTAAATTTATTTACTAAAATACGAGTATAAAGCAGTTAAGTACTACTAATTAGTAAATAGATCGGCATCACCTTATGTATAGGTATATAAATAATACACACATAATACATAAACAAACGTTATGGATATAATTTTAATGAACTTACTAGAAATATTCATTCTTTTCACATAAATCCTATATGACTCATACGGTCTTGGTAGAACTAAGAAAAAAAAACAAGATTATTTAAATTTTTAAATTAATTTTATTCTTTATATTATTATTATTTCATTTAATTTTTTATTAGTTAGTCTTGCATGTGAAATTCGATTGTATTAATATTTTTTGATTTAATATAAAGTGCAAGATATGGTTATGGAAACGTTATGGAGGAAAAATGTTTTATTATAATGTATTTAATGCAATGATTTATCATCCCATTTGAAAAAAATTAATCTAAGTGAAATTTAATCAGATATTCAGAATTCAGATATACCTATAGATAATAAATGAGTGATTAAATGTTGACACATTTAATAAAATAACCTTATTTAGATTTAGAAATCAAAGTAATAGTTCTAAAGTTATATCACATATTCACATGACACTTATTATGTAAAGTATCTTGTATCTATGTGAATACTTAATACAATTTTCGTGTCTGTGAGTTATATAGGTAGGTACATTACTAATTATCCTAAAATAATTTAAATCAAAATCGTTAAAATTATAGATCCAACTGATTTTACCGTTTTTCCGTCATTTTCAATATTTTCAATATTTTCTTTTTATTATTATTTTTTAAGAAAACTATTGAAAAATTCAATAAATAATGGTCTAAATAAAGTAAATAAAATACCAACAAGATGTAAGTCTCTATACCAAAAGCTTGCCTAATTCGTGATGTATCGGGCCGTTTTTATTATCTCAAATCTTGTTTTCAGGAATAAAGAAATGAAAAATAAAAATTCACATTAAATTATAAAATCAATAGATTCTTCTTTTCGTCCAAAATCTAAAATAATTTAATAAAACTTCTATACTTAAAATAATTACGAAATAAATTATTAATATTAATGTAACTCACTATTACGAAATGTTAATAATTCTTTATCAGACATTACTAACCAAGCTAAATTCATAAAAAAATATATTATATATTTCTCAAATCAATATATTTTTAATAAACATTGTACCAATAAGTATCTAATATTTAAATAATTAGAGAAAGATTATGAGTTATAAAATATTAAAAATTAAACAAATCATTATAAATTTTAGAGCAGTAGGTACTTATATCAATTTTTTTTCATTGTTAATATTAATAAAATTTTATATGATAGGTACAATATTTATTTACATAAGAATTAAGAACATTTATATTTGAATAATCTTACAAATATTTGAATTAGAATTATTTCGGGTTTTATAATGTTCATCACATTCCGTTAATGTAGGATACACTATTAAGAAAATATTTTATAGTTATTGAATTATTATTAAAGTCAGGTAAAATTATATTTATACTTAATATATAATTTAATTTGAATTTATATTAATAATTAATATATAATAGAAAATCCAGAATTATTTGCAAAATTTCTGAATTTGAAAAGAATACCTACTAAGGTACCTAGTTATAGGTATGGAACTTTTTGTATTTAATAATAAAGTATAAACATAATACAATTGTCTATTCTTAAATTACTTAAAGTAATTAAACATTATAATATTTATGTCATAATTTTAAGAATAGTTACCTATTATTAATTATAGGTATAGGTACTATTATATAAAATATAGGTTATAATATATTTTTATCTCATTTTAGATTATTTTGAGCTATGCGAAGAATGTATATTAATACATAATACATTATACATACATTCTTTACTACAATATGTTGTTTGTGTAAAAAGACGATTTTAGATCATATACGTAGGTCAGATTACAACGTGTTAGTCTAAATTAGTGTTAGAGAGCACAAAAATGATCACAATAATTGAATAATATTATAATATTTGTATCTAATTATTACTTTAAACATAAATCAATTAATATATATTAAAAAAGACAATTAAATACAATTTGAAGATGTTTTCTAGGGATACAAATATTTCTCAAATGAAAAATAAATTAAAATAAAGTACCTACATAGAGTTATGTTATTAGGTAGGTAGTAGGAAACTATTTAACTATATATATTTTTTTTTTTATATAATTTATTAAAATATTAATAAAAGTAATTATAATTAATTTTATTAATAATTTTACTGTATGTTATATTAAACAATAGGTATAATATTTTTTAATCGAAATACTTATACTTCTTACAAGTTATTACGTCTGCGAAATATAATTCCATTAATTTATTTTCTTCGATTATATCTACAATAAATTAATAATATTATTTTTTCTGCAAACAATAAAAATAATTTATAATATAAAAAGTTTTAAACCTTTTCAATATTTTTGTATATTTAAACATGTTTATTTTTATATCTGTACCTTACATACACAAATTCTATGTAATTTTTATGTAATTATTAAAAACAAATTGTAATTTCATTAAAAATAAAAATAATTTCAATTTCAGTTCAATAACACAATTATCTAAATTGAACTATATACCTACGTATATTATTTTGAAGAAATGAAAATTATGTTGAAACAAAATTAAGTATAACAACATGTTTTTATTGAAAACAAATATATTAAGAAGATATTTAAAATATTTTTTTTAAATTATTTATTCTGTAGATATTTAATATTTAAACCATTTTTATGCTCGAAATGACAATTATTTTAATAGTATAAAATTTCATAAATTTAATATTAGAAATTAGAATAAATTAAAAATTAAAAAAATTCTCTGATAATTTATTAAAAATCAATGATAAATTACATAAGTATTTACAATATAAACTTGTATAGTATACCTATACGAGGTTTATTTAGCGCAGGTTTATCTGTTTTTAACTTCAAATTTATGTGTCATATTTCTTCTATTAACATGAAATAATTAAAATTAATATTGTAGTCAAAACTATAGTTTTTGTGATTATTATATAAACAAATTTATATTTTAATTTTTAAGTAGTTTTCCTATAATTTAAGTTATAATTTAATAAACTAAATAATGTACCAACAATATAGATGTCATCCTTTGGACAGAAAATCTAATTTAGGTAATCAGATCTTTATTTTTAACTAAACAATTTTTACAAAAACAAAATAAAAAGTTTCATTGTAAAATTAATAAATTACTCGATACACTTGAAATTCAAATTTTGTAGCAATAAAAAATTGTTCACGAAAATAAATAATTACATATTAAATTATTTGAATTAATAAATTCATTATATTTTATTTATTTAATTAACTACATTGACAAAGTTTTTACTTTTTTTTTTTAGATTTTCAATATAATTTTCTGGTGTATCGCCTAATTTTGGAATAAATGCTAAAAATAAATAAATTAGTATTATTTATTAAATAGTGCATTATTAGTGATGGTATAAAATATAAATTGATAAATAAAATGTATATAATATATTCAAATTTCAAAATAATAATATACAATTTAATTAATAATTATTATAAATTCAGTTAGAAATGTATAATTTATTGTAGGTATATTATTATAGGGCTTTAATGACATATCATATTATTATACATTATACCTATTATAATATAACTATTATATAGTTAAAACGTACCTATATTATATTATTATAATAAAATATAAAATAAAAATATTTTTACCACTTTTCAAATAATAGAATGTTTCCTTATCTAATATTCTATTTCTGTGTACTCCATACATTTTCAAATTTGGATCTGTGATAAAAATTTTAAATTTAATTTGTACACTATAGTTACATCGTACTATATAATATAATATTATGATATAGGTCACTGTTTATGAGTTAATTATCATTGTAACGTTACAAATATCTGCTGGTACGTACCTAGTAGTTTAATAGACAAATAACGATTATAACTTTGAACAATTTTTGGAATATCTATATATGCATAAAAAAATATATAAATATTTTAGTTGGTTATTCGTTGATTAATTAATAATATAATACAAAAATGTGGTGTCCAAAATAAGAAACATTTGCATGAAATAATATTAAAGTACCATATTATAAAATAATATTAAGCAATAGGTACAAAACATTTATGAACCAGGATGGTTGAAAATTAATTAGATAGTATGATTTTAGCTTAATATATTATTTTATATTTTTCATATTTGATTTCTGACTGTTTTGTTATATCTGGAACACGTATTGTTATACCTTATACCTATATCACATTTTAACTGTAAGTCAGAATTCATTAGGATTTAGGATTAGTTGATTAAAAACTAAAACATAATATTATAATGTAAATACAGAGTGTTAATACCATATAATTTGTATATAATTATAATTTTCAACGTTATTTAATGATTTAATCATTAGTTAAACGTAGGTATAGGTATATGAATGATTTTATAATAGATTAGGATTAGAACATAAGGCGTAAGGTACATAATATAATATAATTAATACATAAGTGATAGGTGTTATATATAAATTATAATAATATATAAAATCAATAATTATAAATAATATAAATACAGAATTAAAAAATAAATATAAATTACTTACTCATTTTAACAATATTGAACGAATAATTTGATAGTTTTGTATAGTCTAAGTTTAATAATTGGTTTGAAATTTATACAATTATGCAGATATAAATATTAGTAAATATTGATAAATAGAAATTACATGAAAACACGAGTACAATTTTTATGTATAAGATAGTACATATTTATTTAATTTATTTAATTATTTCTGGAATTTTTTAAATATTGTTAGGTATATGTATCACTAATTTTTCATTATTATGAACTTTTAAACATTGCGTTATTAAAATTTTTTTAATTTTCTGGTAGGTACCCTTAATTTTACAAGATTTTATGTTTCCATAAAGAAAATTTATTCTATAAGAAAATTTACTACCACTACTACTACTATTTCAACTGCGTATATAAATCTGAACGATATAACTTGTTTTTTACTTTTTTATTAATTTATTATTCCATATATAAATTGTAAAAATTATAATTACTTACAACACAAGGACATTCGATCATGAAGTTCGTTAGAATTCTCATAAAATTTTGGAAATGCTGAAAAATTAGGTACGTAAAAATAAGTAAACCTAGAAGAAAATTTATCAAAATTCTATTTGCTTCTATTCCCCCCCCCCTTACCAAACAATATAACAATTAAGAAATAATAATTTATTTAACTTGAGTTGTGGCGTTTAAATTAAATTTTAGATTCTGAGCGAAGCGAAGAATGTATTGGTTTTACAATGATGTGTGATTTTTTTTTTTTTTTTTATGCCTGTAAACAAAATTACGACCCGAAATAATGCTCCGATTTTCACGAATAGGGTAATATGTTTCCGGTAGCAAAGTGGATGTAGTTAGTACTTTATTTAGGTCATTTTTCGAATTTTTCAAAATTGACCCTAAGCGGTAGAAAAAACTTCGAAAAAATGACGAAAAAACGGCATTTTTCACGAAAAATGAAATTTTGACAAATTCAATTTCTATATTTCACGATAACTCGGGCAATTTTTAAGATAGAGACTTGAAAATTTTTTTGGGTATTCACATTGCTACTATATATATATGGTAAAACGTTACCTACGTTAATTTTTCTACAAAATATTGGACATTGAATATTTCGTAAAATTCTCGTTTTTACGTATATAATGTTTGATAAAATTGACAATTTTTGGTATTAGGGTCTGAAAATTTTACTGAAGTATACTTACAATATATTATTTAACATCATACTAAAATATTAGAAAAATCCCTAATCTCAATTTTTTTTTTTTATAGCTGTTTTAAGTTGATATTTTTAGTTCAAACGAAAATTATAATCTGACTGAACTTCGCTCAGAATCGTTTTTACGAATGCAATGGTTTATCATTTTCATTGCATTCAAATTCTAATTAAAATTAAACGCTATGATTGGCACACCTGTATCCTGTGTGGCAGGAGTATCAGCTCATCTTTTTAAATTTATTACTCTTAAAACTTAAATAAATACTATTCTATAAATACACATATTACGTTACCTGTTGAAAATGCCTCAAATTTTTATTATTAAAATTAAGGAAAAATTTAAAAAATTTTGTGTAGAATAATTAATTTTATTAGCTCAAGTATTGATAAAATATCCAATATACATTATACATGTATATTTAGTCAATGGCTCAAGTATTAATTTTATTATATTGTATTAAAATAACTTACTATTTTTTAAATCTTCAAAATCATTTTTGTCTAATATGTCTAAAAAAAAATATTAATAATAAAAAATTCATTCTAATTTGATCCTAAATCAATTTTATTCGTTTATAATAATTATTTTCTATGTGTTTAAGTAATTTTATTAATAATTAATATTATGATGATCAATTATGTGACTACCTTGTGTAAAAATTAACTTACTCATATTATCAATTGTATTAGAATAACTTGAGTAGTCAATTTCATATGGAAAAGGAAAATCTATGAATATATAAATATAATATATAAAATAATAATAATTTAATGTCCCTACCTACCTAAATAATAGGTATATTCAATTTAAAAAGTTTATTAAAAGTTTTAAAGTTTATTTATTAAAGAATAAAATTAATTTTTAATTTAGGTATATTATTAACATTTTACCGTTTCTTATTATTTTAAAATATTGGGAATAAATTTCTTATAAATTCTTTATTTTAATGATATAATATTTAGGTAGTTTTCCTATCATTTATGAAAATTATTGAGACATACTAAAATTGACCTAAATAAAGTACCAGTTGACAATAAATTCTGCACTAAGTTATTACACCACATTAGTTCTAAGTATTATCATTGATTATAATATAATCAGTACTATACATAAATGTCAATGGCATTATTTATTTCCAAAATATATTAGGTAATATAAATTAAAAAATAAAATTAATAACCAACATCATAAAATCAATGTAGGTATCCTCAGAATTATCTAATCTTATTTTTTTCCAAAATATGTATACTTATATATTATTTTAAATATTTTTGTTAAAATGGGGATTTAGTATTAAGTATTAACGATTTAAATTTCACATTTATTATGTAGGATAGCCACAAATATACGACATTTTACACTCGCGCCTGCACTTAGTTATATTCTCTCAACACATTGTTTTGTTATAAATAGATTTTTGTATACAAGTGTTATTGTTACGTAAAAATGAATTCTAAATTCTCGGGTGGGCATGAAAAAGAGTTTAAGTCACAAAATTGTGAAAAATGAATAGATAGGTACTTAATTAACATGTATATAAAAAAAACTCATTGTACAAGATATGATAAATCATTTATCAATGCAATTACTAATTACAATGTGTATATTGATAAATCATGATTTATTCAAATTTCTTGTATTTTCAGATAAGTCCTATAGAATCACATATTATTAAATGTTTTAACTCTGATCTTACTAATTTAGTCAAATCCTTTGAAACCTGGTCTAAAATGATATTTTGTGGTCTATACTTTTCAAGAAATACGTGTAAATCACATATATGAAGGAAATCAAGTCACATTAGTTCCTCCTCTAGTTGAGTAACTTTTTATCACCTATATTTAATATATTTAATATCTGATGAAAATTTTGTTTTTCAATTGGAAACTTTTTACATACCTACCTAATAATTTAGTTTTACAAATTAATGTTTTCTAGTCAGTAAGTGAGCATTAATACAGAATCCTGTACACATATCGATAGTATATAATTATGTATGTATTATGGTTTTACTCATATTATAACTAACTTACTTAATTGAAATAAATTAAAATTTTCTTCGTCCAAAATTGGTATTCCTAAAATAGGTGTTACATGTTAAAATTATTTAATGGTCATTCATTAATATTTTGAATAATTTTAATAAAAGACGGTTATATCGATAATATTAGTAATTTGTAAAAATTTAAAAAATTATGAATATTATTATATTAATATATTATATTTGATTGCTATAAAAAGGATTAAATATGTCAAAATTGTTACTTGTTTTGTATATTTATAGTTAGTTATAGATATATATTTTTTATTTAGAACTTTAGAAGCATGGATAATGGATATTAATAGATTTACTTAGTTTATTAAAATTTAATAAGTAAAACAAATTATTATCTATTATTTATTTATATTAAATTTACATATATAAATCAACAATAATAATAATTTATTATCTTTAAATGTGTATATTATAAAGTATTAAATTTAATTAATTAACACATTTTTATTATTTTCTCAATCAAAGAATTTGAATATTTCATAATAGTAAAAATTGATTATTACGTATAATTTACTTTAAATTATATAGATAATATATATCATTAGTAAAATTTCACTAAATAATTAAAAACTAAATACATAAAATAATAACTTGACTATTTATAATCAATTATTTTGCATAAAATAAATATATTAGAAAATTAAAATAACTTACGTGGTATTATAAAATTTAAATCATTCGTAGATTTCTTTGATTTTCCTTTATTTGTATAAGATAATAATTATTATTGTTAGCAACAAGAATGTAGGGACAGGAAATTATCAAATCATAATAAAATGTAATCAAAATAGCAATAATATAATAATAAATTACTAAGTTCGATTATTCTCTCTTTGTATGAATTAAAGGTTTCTGTAAATCGTGGATGATCTGTAAAGGTATAAGAAAAAAATCATTATGTTTAAGTATAATAACTAATGAGTTTAATAATATTTATAATTAAAATTTAATTTATTATTTTGATTGTGTAGGTACCAGTAAAATTTGGTGATAGATACAATAAAATTCTCATTAAATTGAACTTTATAAAGTTAAAAGTATTTACAAAATATAAGCAAAGAAAATATACTATTAAAAAAATATTTACAACTAAATATAACATATAAGGATGTTCATTTAAAACAATGAAAAAGCTAACATTTAGCCAAACAATATTTTTCAAAACAATTTTTTAATTTTTATTTATGTCCCCTAAAATTAAATATTAATTTAAATATTAATATTGTATAAAAATAATATCTGTAGGTAGACATGAAAAGAGCATCCTATTATCGTTTTTCAATGCTTTTTTTATAGTTTAATTTTTGCAGTATCAATATCGGCATTCATGGGTGACAACTATTTTTCTCGTTAAAAGTACCGTTTAGTGCCTACTTAAATGTTATGTACTTAATATTAATTTATGGCGATAGAAATGTAATTTAATTTAACAAAATAAATTACACTCTTTAAAAAAAACTTGTCCAGATGGAAATATAACTTGATCTAAATCTAAAATAAATAAAAATAAAAATAAAATAAGTTTATAATTTGAAATTTAAAAATATTATATACACGTAAGTATAATATACATTAATATAAATATTACATATAATGTATTATTATTTTGTACGTAGTTATAAGTTATAATAGATTAATAAGGTAAAATTGCATAATTGTAATAGGTATGAAAAATTTTATTCATACGAAGTGTACCCAAGCAGTGGCTACAAAAAAACTACTATGACTGAATCTACTTTTTAATATTTTAACTAGGCACTTATTAAAAAAAAAAATCTGTTTTATTATTTTCTATATTTTTTAACTTCAAAGTGTTAGATATTTATAATTTATATTTGTCATATTAATTAAATTTTAAAATACAGTAGGTAATATATTATCATCATTTATTAGGTTTATTCGATAAATAATATATTTTTTTAATTCACAATTTAGACAAAATTACGAAATAATTTAATATGATCATTAACTAGATATTTTTATTTTGTATTAATATTCATATATACAAAATTTAAAAAATAATGCAATAAAAATTAAAAAAGAAACAGATTTGATACAACCATTATAATATAATAGTAATGGAGCAAATCATAAGAATGTATGTCTTCAATTATTTTAATAATAATTTATTCTATTTATAATAATATTATTAATAAATAATAAACACATTTACAATATAAGTATTATGATAACATTAATAACTCACCATAGGACTCCAATCTTAATTTATATTCTTCATTAGTTTCAGTTAGTTTTGGAAATCCTAAAAATACAATAAAATTGATTATAATATGTTATATACATTTTTAATATTAATATTTGTCAATTATGTTCAATCAAAATTAAAATTAAATTTTGAATTGTGTAGGTATAGTATATATAATACAATTTTAAAATTTATATTTTAATTACTAAGAAATAAATTTTAAAATACATTAATATGATAGTTTTTTATGCTAATGAAAAAATGTATATCTTGGTAAATATTTGGTGTATGGTGGCCATGCTGGATATGAGTATATTATAATGAAAAGTAAAATAAAAAGATATTATTTGAAAATGTTTTATGTTAAATACCTACTGTTAAATGCTTAAAAATAGCTTTGAAATTAATTTTAAATTATTTTTAAATTTCAATAATAGACATAAAAATTGAACGTTCTCTTACTCAATTTTAAATCCGAAAATTCAAATTCATTTAATGGTACTAAAGCTAAAAACAATATAAATGTATATGTTAGGTAAAAAATTTTCTGTTGGTACATTATTAATTTGAATTGGTTTCGTTTGTTTCAATAAGTTATCATCAATTAATCAGTTATAATATAACAAGCGTCTAGGGATCACAGATATATATAACTGTGCTAAGGACAGAGAACCGAATGGAATTAAAATGATGGTCAAATCAAATTAATCGCATTATCTGTGTATTATTAAGTGATGGGATAAAAGAAGAGATGAGAACGCACACGCCCCACAGCACAAAGCTGCAACTTGCAAGCAATAATTAATTTGTTTATTAAAGTATAAACAATAAATTTTACATTATGATTATGAATAATAAGTAGTAAGTAGGTACAGTATTAATAATTGTTATAAATGAATTAACGAATTGGGGATTGGAAGCGGCTATTTATTAAGGAGTAATGTATAGGCAATATTATAATTTTTTCTCGATACGGTCTAAAATTATGATTAAACATGTAAAAATTGTTACAAATCGTTAAAAATAAATTCGTTGAAAAATATATAAAAATAAATTTAAAATTATAAATAAATGGTAGGTAGTACAAAATAAATTATTACAAATTGTTATAAATTAATTTATCAAATAACTTTAAAATTATGAATAAATAGTTAGGTAATACAGAATAAATAGTTAAAAATCATAATTATTACAAAAAACACATTAAAATTATAACGAGCATTAAATTTCTGAATACTAAGTTAGTAATATGTAAATACTAACTGAGCTTAACTGCAATTATATGTAATATATTTATTATATACAACTATACAAGTATATATGTATTTGAAATATAAAATATTCACCCTTAGAATAAATTAAAAAAATTATCATTGGTCGCCTGGTCGGTATATTAAAACAAATTTCAAAGACAAAATAAAATACATGTGTATTAAACAATGTCAAAGAAACCATTGAATAGTGTAATCCTAATAGTATAACGTATATATCAAAAACCAGTAAATTTCTAATTTTAGTAAGTTGTGAGTTTTGTATGCACCTTTGTACAATTATATCTACAGTATAAAATAAATATATTAATAATTGGCATTTTCTTTAACAAACATAATTTTTAAATAATATAAAATTGTAAAACAATTTAAATGTATATTGTATATACTATATAGTATAATACAAAATACTTGCATTTAAATTGTCATGAGTAGACAGACCAAATAAATGAATGGATTGGATAATATTATGATGAAAGCATATTTTGTTGTTTAAGTATATATACTAATTTTTATGATTCGAAAGCAATGTTGATATCATTGCGTATTATTTAGAATCTAGATGCAATAATAATTATTATTACCATTGATTTTATAATATTATAAAATTAATGGTAGTGGTAATAGAACTAGGTAATATTTTTACAACAAAAATGGTTTTATATAAATTTAAAATATTAAATTAATAAAAGCATATAGGTATACCTACATATTATATTTATAAGTTAAACCGTGCATACATTTCTCGTTTCGTTAGAAATTTAAAAATTATTATAATATTAGATAAAATAAACATACTACCTACTATTGAATAATTTCTTTTTATCATCTTCTATATGTATATCAAAACTTGCGATTAAATTATCATAATCTGAAGTCAAAATATATAATTATTATTCGTTTTATATACAAACCGTTATTACAATATAGTTTAAAAATATGTTAATTATTTTATTAATTTAATAGGTAGGTATTTTAGTTATCCACAATAGGTATAGAAGGTAGGTAGGTATTTATATAATGTTATATGTATCAATGATCAAATGAACTAAGAATAAAATTAATATTATTAAGATATAGATTTATTAGATTAAGATATATTATATTTAAATAGTATACTACTTTTACCTACTTTGATTAGAAATATTATCATTCATTCTCTTAATGTACATGTTGTAATTTTCTAATGGAATTGGACCCACTGAAAAATAACATAAGTATAGTAGAAAATTATATTGTTTATTTAATTTATTTATAACATAATTTACAAATTCATATGTAATTAAAAACATTGTAATATTTAAAGTAAATTAAATGCATGAACTTATATAAAGAAATGATATATAAAATCTTGACAATGCGTCATATTAAAATAGAACATTATGTATAATTTATATAAAAAAAAAAAAGTATACTGGTTAAGGGAAGTTCATCCATTCTTTTTTTATTATTCAAAATTTTAAATATTTAATTAATTAATTTTTTTTTTTTTTTTTTTGACATTACTAACCAAGTTGAAAACGTAGATATAATATTTCATCAAATACGATAAAATCTGTTTTACTAGCTGTTGAAAATATAAATATTATAATTTAAATTAAAAATATATATTGCCATCTTAATGTAACAAAATAACCAATATATTACATCGTGTGTATTTTGCATTTATTAGTTTAATTCTAATATCAATTTGTTTTTTTAGTTGACCAAAATAATTAAAAAACATACCTAATAAATTATAATGTTTAATTTTTAAAATATAGGTATTAAGATATTGTAGGAATTACATTTTAAAGTATTAATATCTAATAAAATATATTTTTATTAATTATTAGATGTATAGTAAAGGAGTATTTAAATTGTATGTTTGATTGTTTTAATTAAATAAGTACCTACATGCTACATCAAAACTATTGTAATATTAATTTATAAAATATATAATAATAACACATAAAATAATACTAATATATTTAAAATATGTTACTAACATTTATAACATCTTTCTTCGTAATACATAAAATGTTCTTCTACTTCTCTTGGAATGCCTGAAAAACAGTAATAATTACAGTATAGTAATATACATACAAATATACAATAGTACAATCTATTATCTACATATAAATAGGATTACGGTAAATCACTAATGGTATTAGTAAATATTCAAAAATTAAATTATAACATATTATAGTCACATTGACATTTATAAAATATTAGTATATTACAAAATTTGAGTTTTAAGTAGTATTTTAATATGTTAAAAATGTATATATATATTATAATATGATATATTGATATTGAGTCTTATAAATACTTCTTGTAGATAAATAATATAAAATATATTTAGCTGATTTATAAAATTTAATAAATCAATACTAATTTTATATATTTATTATAATTGAATAATAATATCTACGACAGCAGTCAATGGGAGCATAAAAATTATAAGAATATTTTGGTATACAATTTTGAATTCAAATACTTTTGTTAGGAATATTTTCTATATTTTATATCCTTTAAATTAGGTTATTATAGTATAAATAAATAGGTACGTACACTTTTTATAATTGATTGCATTTTGTTTAGTCATTGGTTCTATAACTAAAATTCTTTATATTTAACCTTTTTAAATTATTAATTTTTCACTTATAATATTAGTTGTATGCTCTTTAATAATGTCTGTTATAGCCAGTGTTGTGATTTATATTAATAAAAAGTTATTTATCTTTTAACTAGATAAATAAATAAATTAAAATTCATATGAAGTGTTATTTAAGATTAAATTTAAATTTATATTTATCTAAATTAATTCATCTATAGATAAAAAATATTGTATATAATTTTTTTTAAAAGTATTAAATACTAATTTATTTCATTTTTTATGAAATAATTTTAATTTATATCATATTTATTAAATATGGGTTTTAGTTAATTTATATAAATATATGTTCTTATTGATATTTTATTAAAAAAAATTACCTGTCTCTATATTATGATAAAATTTATATTTTTATCTTTATCTTATCTAATTAAATTTTATTTTGATTATCTATTTTATGTATACCTAAATATAATTTTAAAAAAAATTGTGTTTATTTTTAACTTGAGAGAAAAAAAATCTGATTTCATCATTAATTATTATAAATTATATTATACGAGTATTTTTAAATAAATGCTTAATATTAGATGTTACAACTGTTTACCAATTTTATTTTGTTTAGCATTATATCAATTATTATTATTTTTGTTGTTATTATTATTATTATTATTATTATTATTATTATTTTAATCTATTGTTTACTTACATAGTAAATTCATTCGGTTTACATAATCTTTATATGTTTCAGTTTGCCTTAAAAGAACTATAATAAGAAATATTATAGTTTGTAAAAAATTTGAATGTCATTATATAACATCAATTATTGATAAAATTAATAACCTAACCTTTTAAAATATACTTATACAAATCTTTCAAAAATTGTACTTATATCGATAAGTAACTACAATACAAAACAATACTATAAAAAAAAAAAAATAATAATAATAAAACATTATTGATATATTGTATATTACCTTTTTTAAAATCACAAAAGTCGTATTCATCTAATGGTTTAAATTCTTAAAAAGAAGAGTAAATTATAAATTATTGAAAGCGTTCAATAAATTAATTATTAACATTAAATTTACATTTAATATAGATAATATTATGTCTTAGAGGTTTGTCAACCGTTACGTAATCACTAATCAGTCTTCAGACTTGTAAAGTTGTAACTTCTAAAAAGTATTTTTTAAATATAGAGAAAGATATTTTTTTAAATTATATTAACTTGATAATGAAAGTGTTTTAATTCAATATTCAAGTACAAATATTTTTAAAAAGTATTTACAAATATATTCAAATACTTTCTTTGATTCTTTAGTACCTATTTCAAAATACCTATAAAGAAGACCGTTCACATGGGTGTGAGTGACCGCGTGGAACGTCTAGGTTTGTGTACAGTGTAGGTACCTACCTATATAGAAAATTTTCAACATATTTTTGTAAAAAAAAAAAAAAAACCACATTTTTCAAACAAATAATTGGGGTTTTATATTTTACAAACTCAATTAATACTGATACAGTGATACTGCCCATAATAATTTAATTTAATTTGTGAAGTGTGGTAGTAAAATGTTTATATTTGGGAGGAAAATATATGTTTATATTAGGGAGTACCTACATGTTATAAAATATTTAATAACTAATTTCTTTTAGATATTATCGTAATTTGTATCTTGATATAAATATGGACATTCATCAGTGATAAACTGATAACTGACTGTCAACAATAATTATTATACTATATTCAGTTTTTCACTGTAAATACTGTAATATATACGTTGTACAAGTGTATGACAATAATTTAATAATAATATACTAAATTATTATAATCTTACTTTTTGTTGACATTCTCGTTTTGTAATTAGGATAAGGTTCAAATGGAAACGGCATTCCTATAATAATATTGTTATAATATATAATTACATTTATTTATTATATTTTATAATTCACAAAACTGAATTTTATTTTAAAAAAATTTTCTTTAGTAGGTAGTTGGTATAAATTATAGTAAAAACGATTAAAAATGATACCAAGATTTAGAAAAAAAAAAAAAATAGGTACAAGAAATTTTTATTTTTTTTTTTATTTTTATATTAATTATATTCATTTCGATACAAAACCATAAGATATAGTTACATATCATATTATAAAACATCGTATTTCTATACCTTTTTTCCATATCGACGATATAAATGGTATTTATTTTACTTGTATTTGTCAATTGTAATAATATTAAAATTGTATATAATATTTCTAAAAATTAAATGCGACACAAAGCATATATAGTAGCATATATAGCGTATAGTAATACGTATAATATATACCTATAAATTATAATAAATAATAAGTACCTATACCAAATAAATTTAACTAAAATGAAATATGATATCATTTTGCTACTTTATAACAAAATGTGACTGTATTCGAATTAATTAGGTAGGTACCTATATATAAATTTAAATAATAATAATTATAACAATATTATAAAATACAAATTATATAATATTATGTAACATATTTTAATACTTTTTGCATTTATAGATAGAATAAATACAATTATTATGACTTACTCAATTTCAATCGATTAAAGTTTTTTTCGTATAAATTTACTTCTATATTCAAAATAAACAATTAATTTAAATAAATAATTAGTTAAATGTCGTAGGTTAAGAATGTTATTATTTATACTTTAATATTGAATTTCTATAATTTTATAATAATTTATTATACATAAATTATAATTTATGAATTTCAGAGGATACATTAGATTCTACACGTTTTTAAAGATTATAAAGATTACCTTCGTTATAATGAATTATTTCTTCTAATTAAATATACATATTACATAATTAAAATTTAATTAATAAGGTTTAATATGATAGTTGAAATAATGCAAATAAATAAAATTAAGAGTGAAAATATATTCAAACTTAATTGAAGATTTATAGTAATGTATATATACCTAGATAGTTATAATATCATTTAAATAAGTAAAAACCCGAATCTACAAAAATTTACTTTTATTTTAAGCAAATACGTATTTCGATAACAAAGTTACCATCATCAGTGCAAAACATACCGACGAGTCGGTTAGTTTACTGTTGATGGTAACTTTGTTATATCGAAATACGTATTTGCTTATATATAAATAAAAGTAAATTTTTGTGGATTTGGGTTTTTATTTATTTAAATATGTTATACATAAATGAACTATATACTAATTTATTAATTATATTCACAGAGCGCCAATGCATAAATTATAAGTACCTATAGGGCTATAGCGTATTTACATTAAAAAAAAAAAAAAAAAAAAAAAAAAAAAATACTTACTGTTTATCAATAAATTAAAATATTGTACATTGAATTGCGGATAATCTACGTTAAATATATATATATATAATTTACATTAATTATTATTATAAAAGATAAGTTGATTAAATGAGTTTAAACTTTAAACTAATTTTAAACTAATAGGTATAATCAATAGTATAAAATAACGCTATGGATTTTGTTTTCCATCAAAATGTAGAAAAAAAGAATAGGTAAATTTTTATTTTTAAATTGCTTATACAAATACAATACTTAAAATACATACTTTTTTTATATTCCTTAAATATTGCTAGAGACAATGGTGATGCCATAGCTAAAATATAATAATAAAATATTAAAATGTTTAAATATTTGATTGTATATACGGTGTATTGTACATTTTATTATATTATATTGTTTGGATAAAAATATTATTATTAAACGTTTGATTTTGTTCGTATTTGTTTATTACTGTATTATTTATTTTATATTTGAAAGCAATAAACATGACTTACAGAGTTCGCGTTGTCTATCACAATATTGAATAAACGATTCAGAAAACAACGGATATACTAAAGCAGGAAAAAACATAAAGATATTACAGTAAATCATATGATAATTTAAAACAATTTGCACATATTAAATAATATAAAATAATGTGTATTCAATACTAGTATTATTTATTAATTATTATTATTTCAATATAAATTCTTACTGCGTTTTGCGTTGAAATATTGTTGGTCCGTCACAGAAAACCCTAAACAAATAAGAATATTTCAATATTTATATAAATAATAATTTAATACTATATATAGACAAGTTAAAAAAAATTTCTAGAATTGTACGATTATACATTTTTGAGTTTTTGATATTTATTAATTTATTTTTATTATTCATTGTATAGACTCTTGATAAGATCAGAAAAATATTATAAAACTTTAATATGCACTATTCATATTACTATATTAAATATTTAATACTTTTATTGTTTAACATAAATACTTAATAAATTTTCAATTATACCAAAGATGTTTATTTATTTAGTCTGGTCATCAATACTCAATACCTACTCATATGTCTCAGATTAATAATAATTATTATTGGTACCTATATTCAATGTAATTTGCAATTTGAGGTTAACTTTTTAAAAATGAAATAATAGCATTATCATACATGAACATGCCTCAACCTAAGTATAAAATATTTTGAAATTGAGAATTCCTATTTATTTTTATTTTCCATTAATGAAAAAATTTTTTATAGAAGTCGATGAAATACAATATTAATTATAGATACTTAGGAAATCATATATGTTGAAATAAATAAAAATTAAATATATACCGTGATCTTTCATTCGATCCATGTACGAAGTTATATCTTCTAACAATAATGGTATTTCTGTGAAAATTTAATAAAAAATTTATTTAATAATTAACAAAAGGTATATTAATGCAATATAATTTAATAAAAGTTTTTACATGTAGGATGTAGATAATAAGTTATTAAACTAATTATACGAGTATTATACTTATTAAATTTTGAATATTTTATACTTACTGATTTTCATTTCTTTAAACGTGTTTAAATTAAGTATTTCAATTTCTAAAAAAGTATTAAACGTTTACAATTATATCAGATAATGAATTGTTATTTATTTTTATATTGTATTTGTTTAATACAATCAATGAAACGATACCTAATATCAATTTCATGACAAATTTAATAATTTTTTATTAAACACTATTTTTTAGTTTTTCACAAAACGAAAAGTGTTAGATAAGTCTATATTGGTATAATGCATTATACATAATAAAAATAAATATCATTTAATTCATTAATTTTCATTTGGTATTAATTATTTTTAATTTACAAATAATAAAATATGTATTTCTATAAATTCAAGAAAAGAAAGTAAGATAAACAAAGTACTATAATAATAATAAGACATCTAAAAACATTTAAAATCCTTACTTAAATCATCGTCTAATGTAATTATTTTTAGCGTTTTTCTTTGTATTATATATTGTCCATAATTTTCAATTAAATTTGGATACACTGAAAGCATATTTTGATAATTTACATAAATACTTGAAATATAATATATATTATATATATATTATATAATATAAAAATGTTAGATTTTAAAGATAATGATATATAATTGTTTTTTTTTTTAAATATACCTATTATATTATTGAAAATGTATATGAACTTACGCATTTGATATTTATCAAAAGACTCCTTAGGCATCGGTATAATACCTGAAAATTAAATTAAAATAATATCCTTTATTAATAAGTAATAGGATACCTATGTTTATTACTCTACTCTATATATCTCTAGTTATTTTCATAATATAATAATTTTGCATTTTTTTTTATAATCTCGTAACTTTATTTGAATTATGGATTTATCAATAATTAATATAAAATAATAAAATTATAAACATAAAATAAGCGTACTTATAGATTGTATTCTTTCTTTATATTCTTCATAGTATTCAGCAAATTTTGTAAACACTAATAAATAATAATATATTTTAATTTAATATAAATAAACCCAAGCTTTTAGAAAGGATAATGATGGGTGATGAATAATGAATAAAATGTGTTGCATTTTGATTAATATTTGAATGCAATGATGAGAGACGTTAATATATTAGGTATATATAGGTACTGATTGTAAATTATTATTGATTTAAATTCTCATATATTTATTACAATGTATACTCGTTTGAATTTAAATATCAACGTAAGAAATCAAAAATTCTATCATGTATATATATAGGTATATATATAAAATACCCATGGGATATGTCAACACCCAATGAAATTTTCAACTTTTTAAGATTATTATTTTTTTGAGTTATTATAAAAAATTTGAAATGAAATTCATCAACAGTTCAGTTCCCGTTAATATTGCCAAATTTTTGTTATTTTTTGATAGTTTTTCTTTCGCATAAACACAAATTTGAATACTGTATAATCAAATTTTTTCGAAGAACGATTAAATTGAATTTAACCAATTTGTGATAATCCAGAAACATTTACTACCCAAAAAGTGTCTTCAATCTTTTTAAAAATATAAAAATAATAAATATTGTAAAATTTTAAACTTTAAACAGCTATATAAAAGAAAATTGAGAAATGAAATTTTCAAAATATATTGTACCTAACTAAAATAATCAATATATGATTATGTATGCTTTAATAAAATTTTCAAACTTTAAAACCAAAATTTGTTGATTTCTTTAAACATCATTTAGAATAGAATGAGAATTTTAAAAAATTTCAAAGTTAAATATTTTAAATTCTAAACTAAAAAATAACGTAACGGTTCCAAAATTTCATTACGATTCTAGAATATCTATAAACATATTATACATACCCTAACGCCTAACCCAATCAAATTTTCAAGTCTTCAGTGCAATATTTCCCAAAAATGTCGTAAAATAATTGAAGTCAAATTTGTCAATATTACAATTTCCTTATAAAATATTCGTCATTTTTCTATAGTTTCTCCTTTCATATAAACTCGGTTTTAAAAAATTCGAATTATGACATAAATAATACAACAACTAAATGAAATTCTTTACCGGAAAAATATATTCTATTCCTTATAGTAATCAGACTATCTGGTCAAAATGTTTTTTCAGACATAAATAAACGTACACACAATAAACCAACAAATATAAAAATTATTATATAATAAAAAAAAAATTAAGTCTGTATTATTTACTATTACTTATTCATATTTTGTTTTTGAAATTATATATTTATGTAAATTTAAATAAATTTATTCTATTTACAGAATTGTAAACCCTCATAGTCATGTTCATCCATAGTAGCCCATTTTCTGAAATGCACTACAAATACATTTTACATATTATATATTATTTATATTTATATAGAGCTAAAATTATTAATCATATTAATTACAAATAAAATGATTTTAATATACATTTTAAATATAATCTTGTTAAAAATTTCGTATGAGATTTAATTTAAATAATTTTTATGTATGTTCACAACACTAATTATATAACCACCAATTAGTATTAGTATATAAAAATAAAATTAGATTTATAACTAAATAATTATAATTTATTTTATAATATATATATATATTTTTTTTTTTTATAAAAAAGGATTTGTAATAGTAAAAAATATATTTAAATTATACCTATATCATAATAACGTTAATATTTTAAAAATAATTGGTATTTGTTTTAACGATTTACTTACAATTAGAATCGGTTGACTCAGTTTCTGACTCAGTTTCTGAATCGTTTTCTGAATCGTTTTCTGAATCGTTTTCTGAATCGTTATTACATCTTTCTAAGTAAGATGTTAAATCTTCATTCATATTTGGAATAACTGAACAATTAATCGAAATACATTAATCAATATGAAATATATATCACTATCAAATAACATTTTATGTTCTGTTTTTTTTTTTTTTTTACATAATGATGAATATTATTATTAATTATATAATGTATCTTGTCGATTAGAAAAAAAAATAATAATTTTATTTAAATTAATTTTAGTAAAATAATTTATAAAATAAATTAATATAATTAAAAAATGATAAATAACAAACTGGGACTAGATGACATTGGACACGATCAGGGTCGTCATTTGGGGGGGGGCAGCCTGGGGCATTTGTCCCACCCTAAATTTTATGTAAGCCGTAAAAAATGTTTCATTTTTTACATTTTATACTCGTATAATTGAATTATAATTGGACCAATTAAATTTTGCCCTACCCTAAGAAAAACTGAAAAGACGCCCCTGGACACGATAAATTATGTATACACGTTAATATATTAAAATACACATATAGATATAAATTATATAAAGGTACTCTCGTAGTTAATAATATTGTTGAAATAATGTACTGTTACTCTGTTAGCATACAATACATAGTTTTTTTTTTTGTTGTATATAATATGTTTGTTTTTGAAACGTATAAAATATGCCTTAGTAGTTAGTAGTAGGTACTTATAAAATATTTATTAAATAAAACTATCTTAAGTATAATTAAGAAATATTTTTTATAATAAATCAATTTATGATGGGGGTCGTGCAATACTTTCATAATGAAATGTCGAAACCGTATATACTACAATACGAATAGGTATAATAATAATAATACCTTATTGTATAATAAAATTTAAATCGTTATTTATTTAACTTACGAGAAAGAAAAGACTGATATTCTTCATATTGTAATCCTGTTATTTCTAATTAGAGTATAATTTTTATGTACGAATTATAATTTATAATTGGTAAATTAATTAATAATTATATATAATATATTATTATTATTGTAAATTACTCACGGAATTGTTTAAACCTATTTTCTTGATAATCGATAAAGTTCTCACCAAGATTCGGACAGACTAAAAATATTAATTTAAATATAATAATAATAAATAATTAGAACACGTACACGTGCTTTTCCGGCCAATTTTAATGAAAAATTCCAATTAACATAGGTACTAAATAAGTGATTTAAAAAATTTGAATGTAATCATATTGTGATATAAATAATTAATTGAATTATTATAAATAATATTGAATATAATAATAATACTTCTAGAGTTTAAATTATAACAGATTTAAAACGCCATGAATATTATAATATTAAAAATACATTTGGTGATTACCTATAACACATAGTATAGAAATAAAATAATAACGATCAATAATAAAATATTTAATACTTTTAGCTTACACCATTTCAATCCTATAAAAATATCCTTAGGAAATGGATTTGATATATCTAAAATTAACATAATTTAATTTAAATAATTATTAAATTTAATATCAATTTGAAATATGAATTTAGAAAAAATAAATTATCAATAAGTATAGGTACTCATCAATGTTGAAATACCTATGTAGGCTATTATTTATTTCAATTTTAATTTTATAAAATATAAATATCTAATGTAAATAATGTAATAATAACTAGTTTTTGCAATTTTATATTAATATAATTCTGGTATGTATTATTATGGTTCTTATAAAAAAACAAAATTTGAAAAAAAAAATTTAAATATTATATTATTATATAATATATTTACACTAAATCTCACCATCATGTATAATTTATAAATTATAAACATAAAAACAATTATATATATTTTAATAGATCAATTAAAATTACTATTTTCTAGCATTCTTTTTAGATATCCTTCGTAAGAATCAAAATACCGTGGATAGCCTGAAAAAAATATAGATAATTATTACCTATATAGGTATATTATAATATTATATAATGATTAATGTATTGTATTTCTTTAATATAATTAATTTGTTTATAATTAACCAATAATAATTATTGGTGTATAAATGACTTTTTTTGTTTGAAAATGTTCTTAAATTGTTTATTAATGCAATAATTTCAGTTTGAATTTAATTTTCAATATTAGTGCAAATACTTATAAAATAGACAAGATAATTATTCCATAGTTAAATTTATATTAATTTTATTGTTATTAAAATGTACTATAATGATATAGGTATATTTTTTTTACTTATATCATCCCAATGACTGAGACATACAATGCCACATCAGGCAAAAATTAAAAATTGGCCTATATCTTTTTAATATATTTTAACCCATTTTTTTTTTTAAATTACTTTTCTAGATAATTTTTCCTCTGATGAAAATCTTCTCTTCACCTTCCTTTATTATACTATTATTTAGTTCATTATTGACTTAATCAGTAATTCTTCTTAATTTAATGTACAATATGTCAATATATTATAAATTGATAAACAATACGATAAACATTAAGCAATTGCATATTTAAAATAAAATAAATAATAAATAAATTAAGATTTATTATCATTATTAGTTACCTATCTTAATTTAATTTTTGTAACTATAGAACTATAGTTATAACTATACCATAAAGGATATAGTTAAAAGTTCGCATAATTAACTCGTCAAAAATATTTTAAATTATCTATTGAAATTTAATGTTCAATAATTTAATTTAATATAGTATCAGATGAAAAAAATGTTATACCTATCATAACTTTATAAGTTTTTATTTAATATCTATAATTGGAGAAATATCTTACGATCGTTTAAATATTTAAATACATCTTCTGAATATTCTTGTAAACCTAAAAGTATAAATTAGATCCATGATTAGTGATTACTTATTACTTATCAAATCTGTTACAGTGTAATAGTTAAATTTAGGTATCTTTTAATATTTTCATTCATCTTTATTCTAAATATTATAGTCTATAAGTAGTTGATCAGAAATAAATTTTTAATTCTAATAGTCATTTTTTTGATAAATTATTATAGTAGAAGACTAGAAGAGTATTAGATAGGTACCTAATTAATAGTTTATACTACTGATAATGTTTATATTCTTATATTATAGTTATATTAGACATGTAATATTGACATTGTGTATACTGTATAAGGCTATATGTAAAACAAGTTTATCTACCTAAATAAATTGATAAATAACTAAACAAAATACAATATGATGATTTTCTCTTTATATTATAATTTTATAAATCTATAATTTATTTACATTTGTATAAAATATAGAAAACAATTTGAGGAAAGTTTTAAGATTTTATTGATTGTCTATTTTCATTATATTACTGCGCAATGAAAATATTACGACTTTATTTTAAATTTAAATTTAGATTATTAATAATATTTTATACTTATAATTATAATATAATTAAATTTAGAAAACAATTATATAAATATTGAAATTGCATAGGTACCTCTTAATCTTCCATTTCTTTCGTTAACCGATTCAATTGTTTCATATATCCTAGGAACACCTTAAATATAAAAATAAATGTAATCATTATTATGATATTATTAATATTATCACATATTTAAGTAACGGTGTCATATAAGTAAACAAATAATATATAAATTTTAAAATAATTTGTTTCAAATCGTTATAGATTTAACTAAAATAGGTACATACTGTCCATTAAAATTGTATATTCTTTTCTAGTAATAATTGGTCCTTCCCCTGAAAAAATAATAAAAATAAATTTATTAATTAATTATATTTTATTGCTCAATTTAAAACTCCCCTAAGTCCACTATAATACTTATAAAAGCATACATGTATTTAGTACAACACTTTTTTTAATTATAAAGGTTTGTACACATGTAATAAGAAGATTAATCGGATTTAATATTTTCCAACAAAATTACCAAGTTTGTTTTCATAATCTTCGTAAGATTGTCCAATGTATGGTAAGCCTAAATAATAATAATAATTATTTTTATTTAATAGTCTTAATATCATCATTTGAATTGTTTTACATTAATATAAAATATAATAAAAAATTTGCTAACCACGCCAATTTCTTATTGATTAAAATTGAACGTTTTATATTGAATGGAAGATTAGTCGTATTAAAGTTTTATCGCTTATTAATTTATAATAAATAAATATAAACAAAAAATTTTATTTTATATACAGAATACAACATCGTTTTATATATGGATAATTTAATAAGTTTGATAATAAAATAATTGCAATTATTTATTTGAATTGTAAATTAAAAAAATATTGAAATAAATTAATATTTAAAATATGAAAATTAAATATTTTAATACATTCTTATATGTATATTATAATAATGAACACAACACACCCTCATTTTCCATTCTTTCTTTATATGATTTCCATGATTCATCAATTTTAAATAAATCTGTAACAAATGTACAGAATTAAATCATATAATAAAATAAATAGTAACATATTATTTTATAATATTTTATTATTATAATATGTTAATATAATTTAATTACTTGTATAATTTCGTTTTCTCTCTAAACATAATGATTCTTTTACTCGTATAACCAATATAACCGTGAGAATAATGATTTGGTACTTATACCATTTTTGAAACATTTTTGAAATCGCCAACCTCTCAACTTAGTACATACCGTTTATTAATACTTATTAAACACGATTGAAAGACATATTTTTAAATTATCCGTGTTTTTTGTTTTTTGTTTTTACTTAATCTATTTTAAAAAATTGTTAACTATATAAACAATTTAATCTATAATATTATGTTTTGTAATATGCTAAATTAATTTAATTAATTATAAACGCATTGCGTGAAACACGTGTGTAAATATAAAATAATTAAAAACAATGAATTATTATTATATTTTTTTTATATTATTAATACAAAAATTAAGTATATAATACACATATGTCTTCTGCGGAGGAAAACATTTTATTTTATTTTATATTTATTATTTATATACCTAATAAATTGTTATTATTGAATAATTTTCATGCAAATATATGATTAATTTTTAATCATAATTATTTATTATTATTATAAAATATATAATTTATAAATTTATTCTTATCGTTTTTTCAAATGATCATTACATTAAAATTTTAATCAAAATACAGAACTATACACTTCTACATCTGTATCTCACTCATAACAGTAACAGCTTGTTTTTTTCCAATTTTATAATTTAAACAACTATAAAAATACAATTTCAATTGCAATATATACAATATTATTGAGGCAAGGTCATTGATATTATTATGATAAAGCTTCAATAAAATTTTCAAACCTCTAAACTTTCAAAAATGTCAATTTTGTTAAACATTATTGATAAATATCATATATTATTTAAATTGAGTATCTTAAAATTTAAACTTTCAAAACATATAAAAAAATTGGGAAATAAGATTTTTAAAATATTTTGGAACTAAGTTAGGTATTTGAACACCTATAAAACTTTTAGACCCTAGCCAACTATAATAAATCAGTTGGTATAACTAAAAATTAATAGTGAAACACAATATATTGGTGTTGAGTCAATTGTAGAATTTTGTTAAATAAAAATACCCAATGTCTACAAAAATTAGTTTTTATTTTAACAAATACGTATTTCAAAAACTAATTTTTGTAGACATTGGGTATTTTTATTTAGTGAAATACAACATTATTGTAATGTAAAATGTAGATTGTTTTATATTTTTTATTATTGATATTTTTCAGATAACGTATGCAATCATAAAATACCTAGATGAACCAAGTCAAATGTTATAATAAATATAACGAATAATATATTATTTTTGAAATTTTTGTAGTTTTCATAATTACCTACTATAAATATAAATATTAAATATTATATGATTTTTGTATTTACAATAATACACGTGAATTATAATGCATGTAATTAATAAAGTACCTTACTTGTAGCAAATCATTAATATTTTTTTCGAATTTCCTAGTAATTTTTTTTAGAAATTAAAAAACTACTAATATAAATGGCGTATGAAATGTAAAAATATAATATTGAAGAAATCTATTTTAATTATTTTATGATAAGTAAAGAAATATAATAAGACACAGAGTCATAAAAATATTTATATTTTTTAGTTTTTTTTATTAGTTCTCACTTATCATTGTCCGTTGACGATAATCGACTATCGTGAATCTAATATCATTGGTGGTTATTATTTTTCGTGGTAGACCAGTGGTTAATGTTTTATTTATTACCTAATAACAGATTGGTATATAATATTTTATAAGGTAACATCTTTACGTTGTTTCTTAATCACTTAATGACACGGGTTATTTTAATTAAATATATAATTGTCAGCTAAAAATTATATGATATTATAATAAAATTAATTGAATTTCCTTCAAATCAAAATTTAAATGATAAAAATACGACGATTATTATTACTTCTTACAGTAATACATTTAATTAAACAATTTTTAAACCTACTGTAGTAGGACCCGATTGTATAATATTATGAAAATAAATATGAAAAAAGAAAATAATAAAATAATATATTATAATAATACGCTATACAATTTTAGATTATTTCTTATCGCATAATCTACGAATTAGTGAACATTTACTCCTTATTTAAATGAAACGTGAAAGTTTTAAAATTATATAAAATGGAAATTTTGACTTCGAAATTGTTTTATACAGCGGTTATTGATGTTTTGACATTTTTCCCACAAAAAATAGTAAGTATATCTTCTTGATTCTTAATACAAACATAAACGTTTAGTGAAGTACAAGTACCTGTGTAAATTTATAATGCGTATGATATAAATTTAAAATATTATTGTGTTAAATTATTATGCATTACGTATTAATTTACCAACATAAAGTGAAATTGTTGGACGTCTTTTAAACGAATAGGTTAGATTGGTTAGATAGGTTATAGAATAAGTATAACAATAACAGTAACAACAACAACAACAACAACAATGTACCTATATGAATATATGTTTTTGGCAGGTGCCTATCTATAATTTAATGTCAAGGTTTTGAATCCATTCAATAGCTTCTGGGGAAGCGTTGAATACATCTTCGGGTTCACCGTTAAATTTCCTGATGGGGCATTCAGTTAGTATAATATGCGAATTGGTATGGGTTGCCGCAATCATGACGCTATTTCCTTTGCATATTATGTAGTTATATTACGTCAATTCAACCCTGCCTTTCATGGGAAGATTGGGAAGTATCTCTCTATTTTGCGAAACTACATAATTTCAAGTCGTCACGATATTATATTATAGTTTTATTAAATTATAATTTTTCATTACGGTTTATTTAAGGAAAACATTCCGTATTAAACTATTAAATTAAAATATAAAAATTTGGGCAAGTTGCAAATTATATTTTAATTTGCGTCTAATGAGGTTCATGGCTAGACACAATACGTTTTTGTGTATAATGGCTGTATTACAGTTTGCGAAATGCCGTGTTTGTTGTTATGGTTTGTAATAATGAAACAAAATGTTTTTATTTATCTTAGTTACGCAGAAAAACTTTAATATGCTGTTTTGTCTTTTGTTTGTGATTTGTATACATTGGTAAATGAATTAAATATATATTGTTAATCGATTGACGTCGCGTTAATGACGAGTTTGATTGAAATGTGCATGTACTGTACGTTTGAAAACAAAAAAAATGAAAATTCGAACTCTGATAAATTGTTACCTACTATGAATTAGTGTTCGCTCCGTAGTGTATAATATATTAAAATATAATGTAATATAATCAATAATGATTGAGTGGCGAAAGCTGATAAAACATTAATTATATAAGAAGAGTATTTTTCTCGTGTAGGTTTTATGGTACGGTATAATCTCTCATACAGTTAAAAGATTAATGTGCCATAAAGAAAACTACCTATTCTAACAGAAAAAATTGTCAAAACTATGGAAAATAAACCAAAATATTTGGATCTTCTATAAACTACCAAAAGTGTGACTTCGACACTTAGATGGCCTGAAAAAACTGTCAAAAGAGCGGCTAATACTGATGAGAAAACTACCAAAATTGCGGCTATTTTTTTTATGGCTAAGGTAAACATCACCAATATTTGACAATTTATTTATTTATTTATTTTAACAAAAACGGGACAAGCCCAAGAATAACACGACATCAGTATACGAGTATATATAAAAAAAAACAAAAAAATTAAAATATTTAAAACAAAATAGAATATAGAATTTAATAATTATATTGTAAATATTAGATTAAATGTATTTGTTAATAGGTAGCATATAAAATGAAATTTATCAAATTATTTATTGTTATATTCAATAAAATTTTATTCTATTATTATACTGTCATAAATTGTATGTTTCTAGGAACAAAATTCTAATTTATTTTTAATAATTTTTAGTTATTAATTCAAATTTCAATGATACGTTTACAATGTTAACGTTAATTGATCCGTGGGGCACGGAGTCTTATTCAACACGGAACGCAGTACCGGTAAGTCACTGCAACAGTCGGGCAATGGACACCGTGGCAGTGCACATGGTTCGGGACACCGGGGCCTCGGGCACGGTTTGGGACACCGTGGCGGAGGACAAGGCGCTGGACATGGTGAGGGGCACTGGTCGCACGGAGACTTCTTCTTGCAGCAGCAATCAAACTTCTTGCATGGCGGCGTACATGAGCTGCAGCCGTTTATGCGGCGAGCCAGTCGTTGGCACGTTGGCGACGGCCGCCGTGCGCCGCACTCGCCCCCGCTTCTGTCGCTGTCGGGTGACGTTGGCCTGTACGTGACGCGTACTCGTTGCCGCGCTGGCTGTTCCGATCTGCTCACCGGGTTGGCACACATTGTGGACCGCGGTTGAGGTTCTTCGGAACACTGGTCGTCTGCGTCATCTCCGCTTTCCTCCGTGGTGGTGCACTCTGGAGATGGCGGCATATACGCCACGCGACGTCGCCGTTGGCTGGCCGCAGCCGGCCGGGGAGGCGGCGGTAACGGTTCCCTGTGCGTCCGCTGCCGGCAAGACGACCGCGACGACGTGTCGTAGTGCTGCTGCGGCGACGACGCTTGCTGTTCCGATCTGCTCACCGGGTTGGCACACATTGTGGACCGCAGTTGAGGTTCTTCGTCGGTACACTCGTCGTCTGCGTCATCGGCGCTTTCCTCCGTGGTGATGCAGTCTGGAGATGGCGGCATATACGCCACGCGACGTCGCTGTTGGCTGGCCGCAGCCGGCCGGGGAGGCGGCGGTAACGGTTCCCTGCGCGTCGGCTGCCGGCAGGACGACCGTGAAGACGTTTCGTACTGATGCGGCAACGGCGTCTGCTGCTGTTGATGGTGGTGTCTGTGATCGCCGTTCCCGTCAGTGTTACCGCCGTTGTGGTGGTGATGGTGGTAGTCGTCTTCGGCGGTTATTTAAATCAGTATTTGTATGAATTACAACAGTAGAAAAAGCTCAGAATGGTTTTAAAGTGAGTGGAGTTAATGGGATAATTCCACTCACTTCAGTTTTAATTTATATTCATATTTAATGCATATATATTTTCTGATGAAGATTTTTTACCTGCATCTATTGTTGAACCAAGAGTTAAAAAAGGCACAAGAAGAAACTGAACCAGGATCTTGTACATCATCTATGTTAGTCAATCCAAGCAATATCAGTGATCAAACAGAAAGTGTAAATGATTATTTAACTCCAATTAGAAGTGTTTCAATTCAAGAATTTTCACCATTACATATCAAACAAAACAAAATACCAAAAAGAGCATAGAAAAAAAAAGGTAAATCAAAAATTCTTACAGCAGCCTCAGAAAAAGAAGAACCACGAAAATGTCAAATTACAGAAATTAAATAAACTTACATCAATAAATATTAAAAGAGAGATGGTTACTGTGTTGTATATTATAATGTAATACTATTTAATTGTGATTAATGATTATATATTTTGTACAGTATCGGTTGTTGGAAAACCCGAGCTGTAACAGTGTCTTTATATTAAATTAATAAAATCTATCTCAGTCGTGGATTAAACTGCAAGTGTAAATTGATGTACCTACCTAGATTCTATCCAATACAAAACAGTTACTATAAGAAAATGATAAAGAAATCTGCTGTAAAAAAAAAGATTATATTGAATTTAATCATCAACTAGTGAAGAGGAAAAAATTAATAATCTTTGTGATGATGACTCAGATGGAGAAGTTGATGAATGCGAAAATGAATTTATGTAACGATTGTGGTAAAATAGAAATGTGGTTTAGGCGAGTGTAAATGTGAGCTCACAAAGAGTGTACAGGTCATGAAAATTATAAGTATTATATTTCTGATTTCTGCCAGTAACATTAGTTACTGGCAGAACTATACAATTCACGTATACGTCTTTTTTTCTCTATATTTAATAAAACAAGAATTATCATACTAGGTACTCGTATATCTACGATTAATACTGTACCTAACTGTAAATGGTACCTTTTTAACGAAATACGTATTTATACCTATAATATTATTATAGATATATATTTGGATGTTTTTCTAGTTATTACTATAATAGACTATTATCCAACTCAAAATTTGTAATAAAATGAATTTACAAAATCTTAAATTTTTATGGAGTATTAGTGTATTACAAGAGGTAAATTATTGATGTAAAACACATTGTTTATATATATTAATATATTATATTATATTTAAATTCCTTTAATTTATTTTTATGAAATTGATAAAAGTTTGTATTAGTGTATCAACTGTATTGGATGATATAAAATATAACAATATTAATATCATTTCAATTAATGAATTTGCAATTTCATACGTTTTCGTATAATTTTTATACTTAAATAGATTTTGAACCTATTTCAATATAAATTTATGTTTGCCTCTATTGCCACGAGAGGCAGTACAACCAAAATACTCTATAAGTAAGTAGGTAATAAAATAAAAAATAAATTTAATCATAATTATTGAAATTTATAACATAATATGAGTTAATTCAACATATAATTTTTATAATATAGTTAGGTATTTATAATCAGTGGTGTAGTGGAGCGTATACGGGGGTATACGGCGTATAACAACTTCTCGATTTTTACTCTAGTGCGTATACTTATAAAATAATTTGTGTTACGCAGGTATACGAATACTATTTTTTTAATTTATCAAATTAGTTTTTTTTTGTAAGTTGAAAACTCCTAATTATAAAATATTTAAAAAATAAAAAATTATAATTACGACCTATTTATATATTTCAAATTATTATAAATTTAAAATACAATAATTTATAATTTATATTACTAATTTATATTAGTACCAGTACGGCAGTATTAGTCAACACTAAATCAATTGATCAATCAATTGATAATAAATTTAATAAATTTATTGATTGTAGAAACATACGGCATATAGTTTATTAATAGAAAAAGTAAATCCCACTGATGGATTACAAATGTTTACTTCTAAGTTATTTTTGATGAACTGATATAACCTGCATAGTTTTAGCACGACAAAATATAATATGTATAATCAGTTGTCAATATTACCGATGTGATATTTGTTAAATATTCTAGGTATAAATAAAAATAGAATAATTTCATGTTATTGTTAGTTCAGATTTACTTTATATGGGAAATTTTACCATCGAGATTCGAGATTGGAGTGTCAGCAACTCAGCAGTCAGCTCAGTATTAGTTTAGTTAGTGTAGTATAAGTACTGTGTAGTGTCTTGCGGTATATTTTGTTAAGTTTTAGTAATTTAGTGTGCGTAAAATTTTATTTTATAATTTTATATAATTTGTTATTACTTATTACTATAACAACATTATTTTTTAAAAAAAAAATCATATATCTTGAGAATGGAAGGGGGCAGTGGAATATTTTGGATTATCTCATGAGGGGAGGGGATATGTATCGACAAATATATTAACATAAAATGGGATAAAAAAAATATCACTTTAAAAAAACGGTTTAGGGGATCTGTTCCCCCCACCCTCGTAAATACATCACTGAAGGTGGTTTACATTTTTATATGATCAATGCCCTATGGCAAATTTTTTGGCGTATACTCAAAACTTTTTTTACGACTACACCACTGTTTATAATATATGTTTATATAGTTATGTTTATAAAATATAAATAATAAATATTGGTCCTTCTTCGATGATACGTTGACTTTTAAATTTAAATAAGATTTTATTTTATTCAGTGAAATATAATTTTAATCACTACGAGTAAATATTATGATATATGTGAAGATGCATTTGTAATTTTTAAAATATTAAACTATACAGCTGGAAAATTCAATGTTAAGAATTTATGTCAAATGTAAATAAATTGTTTTTATTTAACGATTTGTTTTCCGGTGTTTTTTATTTTTTTTTTTTTTTACAAAATATGAAAAACAACTATATATAAAGTATGCATTATACCTATACTTTATTTGTACACTAAGATAAACAAATTATATTTTTAATTTTAAACTATATGTGTTAGACTGTAAAAAGAAAGAAATATGAGCTAACATAACTATTGTGATAATACACTACTAACAATTAAATATCATCTAAAAAATTTAATTATTCCAAAATAAAATATACTTTATATTATATTATATTGCATTTATTTAATATAATTAAGTATGGAGTACCTATATTTAATTTTAATGAATTTATGATAATCGAATTATAGTTAAATTTAGTTAACTTAAAACCCCACGTAACATAACTAAACCTTAAACCTATATGATATCTTTTATATCGTATTATTCAGTAGTTTATTATCTATTATAAAATAATTGTGTAGAGTCTAGACGTTTATTTACAACAATCTGTATATCTTAACAGTAAAGACTTTAACTCCCTACTTTCGTACTATACATTATTATAATTTAATATAATAATACGACTATACGAGTATATTTACATTATATATGCAAATTAATATATTATGCCTATACTTATGATATTATAATATGAAACATTGATAAAACGAGCGGTTGCTATAGAGGACGCGTATTCGTGTACCTGCTATAAATTTAAGTATGCACCGGTAGCAATATTATCTTTATTTTTAGTTATCCTAAGAGCTTTATTTGAATATACACATACAAAGTGATCACTTTTTATTTCAAAAATGCAGAATCCAAAAATTAGACCTAAGAGACTGATCGACATCGAATCAGACTGCGTCAAAGCGGTCAACACTTACATGCAAGTCAAAGCCGAATCGCAGAATTTCGTTAAGTCAGTCTAGTAAAAATAGTAATATGCATTTATTTGTGATGAATTGATGACTGAAGATATACACAAAATTGTTCTGTATTTTGATAAAGTTGCATCGATAAAATGCATTTCTCATACTTTATTTGTGTATATTTCTGATAAACATATTTAAGCACCTAACATAATATATTTATACATTATTCATTATTATTTTAAATTTTTTTGTGTTATTGTTATTACTGCATATTATGTATTTAAGAATAATTATAGGAAATTTCCCGATTGGGATTCGTTGCCGAAATCTTTGGACAATGAACTGATAATTGCGATTCGTGAACGTGACGCCGCGCAAAAACGTTTGAAAATCAAACGTAAGGAAAAAAAAGCTTTTGATAAAGAAATGAAGGAAAAGTGGAAGGATCTAGAGTATAAAATAAAAGAATTGAAAAAGGACGAATTAAAACACAAACAGTTTTTTTTGGTAATATCAAATAATACAAAAGTAAACAATAATTAAGTTATTTATGTTAAAAATAATATAATTATATTATTTAATTATTCATTGGTTTATTTAGTAATATTTTAATCAATAATAATGTGCCGTGGGAGTGGTTGATTGACATTTTTTTTTATCGTATATACTAAATACTTATAGGAAAATGAATCGAAATGCAAAATTCTAATGAAAAGAATGAACGAAGATATTGAAGAAAAAAATCGATATGAACAACAAATGGTGCCTATGCAGCAATCGATTTTAGAACTTGAAGTAACTGCAGAGAAAATGCAAATTAGCGTAGATGAATTAAAACAATTCGAAGTAAATTGATTCAGTTGAAATTTTTGAAACTTTAATTAATTTGTATCAAAATGTCGTTTTAACGGTTTAAGATTTTTCTCGAAAAAGTGGTAGAAGAATCGAAAGAGTTTAAAGACATCAATGAAATAATAAAAAGATACGAAAATTTGACAAATATAAGAAAAGAATTGGAGCAAAAACACGAAAAGAAGAGTGCCGACTTAAAGCGTTTAACAACAGACGTATTTAAACGTTCAAAGGTAAATTTTATATTTTAGTTATAGCTTATTTTATAATGTTATTGAATATTGATTCAACGAAATATAATTACAACACTTCAGGTTAACAGTCAAAGTCAAGTAATTCAATAAAAAATTATTCTTGACGGATTTTTATTTTTATAGTTCATCTCTGTATAATATGCCTAATGAATTTATTTTTAAATATTTAATCAGAACAATTTTTTCATTATAATAAAACAAAAAAAAAATGCTGCGTTTCTTCCTTTTATGACATAACATTATTAAATCTCCAGTTTATGTTTAAATTATGGTTCATGAAAGTAAACATAAAACTAAACGCGCACATTAAAATTATACATAAATTATTGTTTTACAGGAAAAAAATGAAGAAGCTGAACACATTTCAGTTGAAATGGCGGATATTGTGGAAACATTGGGAAAATTGAAAGACGAGATAATCAAAGCCGACATGACATATCGTAAGATTGAAAGCATGGACAAAGAAAAGAAAATCGAGTCTAATTTGGTAACCCAGAACCCTTATTAAAATATTATGTTTTGTGTTCAATAAAAAATATGATTTGTAATTTCGTAAATCGTACTAAAATTATATTTCTACATGTGTCCAGGTCGCTGCGTCGGTGTGGAATATTTATAAACAGATGTGTCGACGAGTAAAAAAACCTATACCCAACAAAATTCCACACGTTGAAGCACAATTGGATTTTATCGCGGAGGAATATCAACAGTTGACTAAAGTAGTTCAAATGGCAGAAAAAATCAAAGAAAAGACAAAAAAAAGAGCGATTTTCAAAAATCAATAACAATATATTATGTAATATCGTTAAGCAAATATTACTATGTTAGGGGAGAAAAGAATGTATTGGTCTTACAATTCAACAATTGATATGTGTCTTTTAATTAATTTTTTTATATTTAAAAGCACGGTAGCAAATCAAAGAGAAAATCAGAAAATGCTAATATAATAATATAAAATGTATTACTTTTATAATAATTATTTTGATATTGTCGAAAATATAAATTTATATAATTGAATGTTATAAGAATTAGGTAACTAAATAGGTACATTGTTATGGAATATTTAAAGGACGTAAATAATTATAGGAATTTCGTCGATATTTTCTTAATACTTACAGTATTTTTTTCCATTTTTCTTGTACCTATCTCTTGGTTGATAGTTTTTCTAAATATGAATGTACTGATATTAAATTTTTGTATTTTTCGTGTGAATTTTCCCATATTGCAATTTTTAAATATTTTTTATGGTCTTACGGATCATGTCATATGTATGTACACGTGTATTATTAATTATTGTAAATTAAATACCTATTGAATACACTATACACATAATACATTTAAATATTACAGTTTTTTCTTCAATCTAAATAGTTTTACGCGACATTTAAGTATACCTATCTATAACCTATAATATTTAATTGTTTGCACGTGTTAATTAAAGACTAAAATAGTTATTTATATTAGTTTTGTATGTAATCACTGCTATAAAATCTTTTATATAAGTACCTACGTGAATTGCAAGGTACAATATTTTATTTAATATTTAACATATTATTATAATTTTTAATAAGCATGTAAAAATTATAATAATATGTAATAAACATTCATAATTGATTAATTTATACAAAATTTTTGTAGTTGCCCCACGTGTTGAATATAATGATATCATAATTTACGTATAATAATTTCATTGTATGATTTCACTTTTCATAATTAAAATGTATTTATTAATTTTATGATGTAATAGATATGTATAATATTAATAATTTAGAGTAATTAAAAAAAAAAATTTAATTAATTTTTTTAATTAATTCAATAAATAAATATTGTTAAAACTATTTAATAACTATAAAATTAATACATTGAGATTGAGGTAAATAATTCGTAATAATACACAATCATCTTAAATTTAATGACAAATCTGAAAATAATAGATATATTTTTTTTTATAACAAAAAGTTTTGCATGTATGGTTAAAAATATATAAAATTTATCAATATCAGATTTGATTATAATTATGTCAAATCAATATTCTTCAAGTTTTCAACTACTGCTGACACTTTTGTTTCGATGAGATCAACGTAGAAAGTCATGTTATGTACGTTGGCTCGAATGTCGTCTCCTGTAATAAAGATACATCACCATGTATTAAAACGCGTGTAATTCTTACATTTTATATAATTAATAAGTCGTGCATTTTATTAAATTAGGAAATAATAAAATATATTCATTTTAATATAATTCATATTTACTAATTATATACGTATAATTAATAATTAATGTATACTATATTTAAGCTAAAAAATAATAATTATTAATTAATGTTCAAATTCAAATCGTCGATAAAATCGTAACCGTATCGCGGTGACCAAGGCTGTAACTGAGAAAAAATTTATATTTTAAAATTTTTTTGGTATCTGGGTAATAAGTTGTTATAAGTAAATAATAATATTAATTGTTTTAATATTTAAAAAATAAATATTTTTGAATAATTCCGGGGGTGGGGGTCCTAAATCCATGGACCCCATCAATCATTAAGGCCTTGGCGAAGAGGAAGGCAGTTCATAATCTTTGCCGTTACTCGACCTATACCATTGCTATATATACCAGTAGACATGCATATAATATATTATATATCTACTCAAATTTTATGGTAATATTGTCGTCTTTTTCGTTGCGAATTATTATAATTCGTTTTCAACAATCGTCGAAATATATTAACAAGTGTTATATGTATTTTTTTTTATTTTTCTAATATTATTGTTGTGCTTGTGTTCTTTTTTATATAGATAATAGATATATTTATTATATTGCGAAAGACAAAGTTATAGTTTAATTTGTTTACAATTTTATTGGAATTAATAATATTATACGTAGGTACAAAATTCTGCGAGCCAAAATATTTGTGAGTAAATGCTTATACCTATACGTATTAAAATTTAGTTACCTACCAAAACGATATAAATGTGAATTATTTTAACGTCCATTCTGTGTATTATGAGAATTATGTTGAAAAAAGTAAGGGAAGGGATACAGGTGTGGAAAGGATACAATTGTGCAATCATAGTGTTTAATTTTAATTATAATTTGAATGCAATGGCAAACCATTTCATTCGAAAAAACGATTCTGAGCGAAGTTCCGTCATATAATGCCGTTCTTTTCGTCATTTTTTTCCTTTTGCCCTATAGCTAATTCTACATAATTGAAAAAAATCACCTTACACTATTATGTATATATAACTGAATGGTTCGTTTATTCCCATTATAGACTTTAGTCTTTGATCTATGATCTGTGATATGGCCAACCCTCAGAGGGTGCTCAAAGAAGTATGAGATTTATGATGGAAATTTCTGTTTATATAGATGGTTGCTGTTAGTTTCAATAATATTATTATTATTTTGGTTGCTATTAGTAACAAAACTAACAATAATATTTATATTATCACTATGGTTACTATTATAAACAAATTTAGCTGATGAATCAAATTCGTGAAAGAAAAATGTCCTTTTTTGTGTCGCGTGGTATCTGTCAACTTTGAGAAATTCGAAAAATGACCTTAATAAAGTACAATCTACATCCAATTTGTAATCGAAAACATATAACACTCGTGAAAATCGGAGCATTATTTCGGGTAGTAAAAGTGTCTTCAGACATAAAAACAAAACAAAAAAAAAAAGACCCACATCATTGTAAAACCAATACATTCTTCGCTCCGCTCAGAATCTAAAATAAATATTGGAGTCGATAAGGCCATCAATACATAATCAAATCGAAAGAATTATTTATTTTGCTGTTACATTTATATACAATACTTATAAAAAAAATTTGGTATTGGTTCAATATATTTTAGAATAATATAGAATAAGTATATATTACATTTGTTATATAGTTATTACAGTATATATGATGTTTAATTATGTCTAAAGCTAAGACTATTTATTAAGAAATTTATTTAAATCTTATTATCTTTTTTATACGGTTTTTTAGTTGTGCTTTGTAGTTTTATACAATATACCTATGTATAAGCATATCTAGTATCATATAATTAATATGAATACTAGTAAAAATGTATTGGTTAAACCTGTAAAAATCAATCATTTATATCAATTCAATTCAATAAATTCTACATGGTAGGTAGTAGGTACTTAATAATCAGTGTCGTATCTAGGCATTGGCAAGGTGGGTGGTGGCCAAGGGCGCATTTTAAAATGATCGCGCGGGGGGCGCAAATTTTATATTATATAAATATTATAAATTATGATATTTTAAATAATAGGTATTCATATTAAAATTATTAAAATGTATAATTTTACGGAATATAGTCATTAAGTACTTAAGAAGCGAAAAATATATTGTCGTTAACACGATTTTAGAAGTTACTTCGGTATATGGGTATTTTTATTACTTTCACGGATTACGATATCTTTGGTTTTATTATATTCGTGGAAAACATTAAAATTATTTATATAAATTAACATGACAATAATTTTATAACACAATAATATTGCAATAATAATTGATATGAAGGCAATAATAACAATTTTAGTAATACACGTGTGCACCTCAGGTCCAAAGTGGCTCGTATAAAAGCATATAAAAACTTGTTATTATATTATTTTATTGTTAAATTTGGAAATATTTTTGTTAAACCTCAAACGTCATTATAATGTATGTTCATTGTATATCAGTATCAGTACTCAGTCTTCACTCAATAGTGTACAAATCGCAATATTAGGTATACAATAATACAAATACGAGTACAATCAACAGTTGAACAGTCGAACATATATTTATAGGTAATATAGATTATAAGAATTAATAGTAAGTACAGAATTTTTATTTTCTTGTCTTTAAGTTTATTTGTTTTACATTTGATAAAGAGATATTTTGACCGGTCACCATGCAATTTATTATGCACGGTGTATAATCTTAAATTATGTGGGTGTTCAACAGTATAAAATTCCATATTAATATGCCAGTATACAAATAATATTGATTGTATTTCAATTAAATAGTAATAAAATGTTTCAGTCGTTCGTCCTTATAGATTAAAATAAGAATTTTTTTTAGAAATGTGAGAAGTATTATTTGATAACATATTTTTTACATTTTAATTTTTCTAACTACTAATTATACTAAGTATAGGTATTATAATGTATTTATCTTCATACCTTATAATAAAATTTATACATTTATTGGTTATTTATATTTGTTAACTATTTAAAATGTAAACTTGTTATATTATGTAGACTTAGAGACCATAGAGTTAATTAAGTAAAATTAGTAGATACCTTTATTAATAAATATGTAACAAATTTTAAACTACGTCAAATCGTTAATAAATATTATATTATTTAATTATTATTCAGAATTTTAATCATTCAATTATAATATAAACGCTATTACAATTCATAATATAAGTTGTTTTTTTCTTCTTAATTTAATCATTATAATTTCAATTTTATGAATATATAAGAATTTTTTTCAAATTGAAAAAAAAATTAATTGATATCAAATTTTCAATAATACTATAATGTTATTTTTTATGAAAATAAAATGAATGGGAATTTTTTTTTATTGAAAATTGATGCTTACTCAATTTTCTAGTTGGATTTTTTTTTTAAAGCATTAAAATCTTAAATTGAATAATAAATTATAAGACATACTTTGTTTATATTACTAAGGGAGAAGGGAAGTTCACGAATCATCTTTGGGTAAATAATTAGTATCACCCTTGGAGTTTTGGACTGAATGCTCGCCTATAGGTTTGTCAATATTATTATCATAAAAAATTACAATAAAAAAAAAATTATTTGTTATATGCAGTCCCACAATATTATTTCTTTACGGTGATTTATTCTATTTCTAGAATCTAGATATTCTAGATATATTTTTGTATATAAGAGGAAGACCACGTGTCAAGACCGTGTCAGTTTTTTTATACGTCTGATTCAGACGTCCGGACGTGACCGACCCGGCCCGGTCAGTTATTCACATTATACAAGTGTCTCGTCAGTGTATATAAAATATTTTATCGTCAGTTGGAGTTGGATATCGAAATTAGTAACCACGTGCTAGTTGCAGCTCACGAATATTGTCGAGTGAATTTTGAAATTAAGATTTTTGTTTAATAAATAAGTAACAAAAACAAAAAGTACTTGGCCAATGGGGCAATGGCCAATCTCTTTACATCTTAATAATAGTCTTTCCAAGTCGGATCACTGTACTTGGGATGGCCGATGGCTCTAGTCATTCAATCCCTTTCACTTTTCAACAGTGTCGAAATACAATTACCAATGTTTTGGTTAATAATACGTTATTAGTAGATAGTTATTACCTACGTAAATAAATAATATTAAACATACGCATTCATTAATTCTTAAAGGACATTTACTTTTTTGCACACCTTAAACAACTGTAATATGATTTTAAATATGCTTATAATAGTTATAATTGTTATTATTTTAGTAAATCCTAATAATAATAAATATCATTATTTATGATTTGTTGATTTACAATGGACGTGATTTCTATCTGTAATTACTATTATCAATATAGAATATGAATCGAGATGAACCGTATTGTTTTATCTATTACCTATATGGTATTAAATAAATATCACGATACAGTGGTAAGGGTAACCATAATAATATAGGTATACGTTATAGGTTATAGCTTATATGTTGTTTCAATTTCAAGGTTTTAAACGTACAATACCTATTGTATTTTTATTTATTTTGTTTATATTATATAAAACTGGTTTATTTCTGTACTAATATAATAATACGAGTATTATAAATCGATTAGATTCAGTGTAATCATTAATAAAAAAATTATAGTCTATACGAGTATAGAGTACTTAATTCAATGATGTAGTAATGCATATATTATACCTATTTATATAATAAACATAGAAATATATACATTATTAATAAGATTGACCTATTTCATTTTTTTTTTTTTTTTTTAATACTATCGTGAAGTTAATATATTTATTATGATTTTATTTAACACTATTTAGTTTGAGTGACGGTCGCGTGTGGATGCGTGTGGAATCGTGCGAAGTCCAACTCTGAATAACAAATTATGTTCTCTACGACTAGTGAGTATAATTATTATAATTCACCTATTGTTTAATAATTTTTTTAACAATCCCGAGCCTATAATAATTAATCGGCCATTAACATGATATTGTATAAATTTTAAACCGTATATTGGTATATCAATAAGTAAACAAAAATATTCTTAAAACTATACTCAAATTTGAATTTACCCATATTATTACAATTTATTTATTACTTATTTAAATATTATACATATTATATTATTATTGTATAAAAAGCAAATGCTGCACAATTTTAATATACGCATTCTAACATTCTTCTAATCAATTTTTTTATGCTATATCATTGCATGGTAGATTACAGTTTTGTAAAAGTTAAAGGCCAAAGAGGCAAAGACAAACAATTTTTAAATTCAAATAAACGATAATTTATCAATACTCGCGATTAGTAATGGTAAATATATTACTAGTATAGACAGTAGGTACTACAATAGTATAGTACAAAAATGTACAATAATAAACAGATACTTACCAAGTATTTTGTACATCGGAGAATGGTCGCATTGAACAGACAGAAAAAGCTTCTCAACAGATTTCAATAATTCAGTCAATTCTGTGTGTACGGTTTTAATTCTTTCGTTTTCCTTGTCTGCGTTATCGATAAGCTCTTTCAAGTGATTCCTCAACCCGTTCATGTTGTCTTCTTGTTTTGCCGCTCTAGACTCGTTGATAGCTCGCTGTTCTTGCACTCTATCCTTTACCACTAACACTTCTTTTTGAAGTTCATCAACCTACAATTAAAAGAAATATATATATAAACATATGTTTTCCACGCAGTATCCATTAGTTGAATTAAAAAAAAAAAAAAGATGAGCTGATACTCCTGCCGCACAGGATACAGGTGTGCGAACCATAGCGTTTAATTTTAATTATAATTTGAATGCAATGATAAACCATTGCATTCGAAAAAACGATTCTGAGCGAAGTTCAGTCAGATTATAATTTTCGTTTAAACTAAAAATATCAACTTAAAACAGCTATAAAAAAAAATTGAGATTAGGGATTTTCTAATATTTTAGTATGATGTTAATTAATATGTAAGTATACTTCAGTAAAATTTTCAGACCTTAATACCAAAAATTGACAATTTTATCAAACATTATATACGTAAAAACGATAATTTTACGAAATATTCAAAGTCCAATATTTTGTAGAAAAATTTAAAAAACGGTTCCAAAATTTTACCACATATATATAATAGCTATGTGAACACCCAAAAAAATTTTCAAGTCTCTATCTTAAAAATTGCCTGAGTTATCGAGAAATATAGAAATCGAATTCGTCAAAATTTCATTTTTCGTGAAAAATGCCGTTTTTTCGTCATTTTTTCGAAGTTTTTTCTACCGCTTAGGGTCAATTTTGAGAAATTCGAAAAATGACCTAAATAAAGTACCAACTAGATCCACTTTGCTATCGGAAACATACCCTATTCGTGATAATCGGAGCATTATTTCGGGTAGTAAAAATGTTTACAGAACAAAAAAAAAAAAAAAAAAAAAAATCACACATCATTGTAAAACCAATACATTCTTCGCTTCGCTCAGAATCTAAAAAAGAAATACTGT